>WBMZ01005844.1:0-142247 GCA_013400975.1 Atrichornis clamosus
GACCGTGACTGTGCCACAGAAGGCCAGGCCCCAGCAGGTCTCAGGGCTGTGGAGCTGCAGCCCAGAGGGAAGGGCATCTCCCAGGCCCTGGGCTGCACTGCCAGGAGAGCCCAGGCTCTGCCTCCTGTCCCCTCAGCCTCGGGCCCACTGCTCTGCCAGATACTTTCTTGTTGCACAGGAGATCCAGCTTTACTCCTGGGAGGACCTGCCGCGTTACCCAGGTACTCCAGGTAATCCAGCGACTGCTGGTGTCGATGCAGCATAGAATGGATTTATTGGCATTGTCAACAGCAAACCCCTGAGTTCAGCAAACTGAATGCACTGCAAGACTTAAGGTTGGCTGTAAAGTCACGTTAAAGGTCTCATAGCCAGTTTGCCACTGTCTAAGATAACAGTTTTTCCCCAAACCTAGTATCCTGCCAGTCATGTGTGCTCAGATTGTCTTCTCCTGTAGGAATGAGACTGGCTTCTTTTCTCTAACACCCAGCAGCTCCATCTGGAGAAGATCCCTCCTGCCATGGCCTTATTTCTTGAATCTTCACAGCATTTTCTGGAAAGACAAATCTGATGGCATGAACTCACAACCCTGACTCCCCCATCCCATGTATAGAGTAGTGATAATTTGCTGAGTGCTTGTGCAGCTGTGGTGTTCAGGTCCCATGGGGAGGGACAGCTGTACTGGCACAGAACTCTGTGCTGAATGTCTCCAGGCTGGCATAACTCTGAATCCTGAAGAGTGGGAAGGCTGGAAAAAGAGTTGCCTTTACAAATATGTTGCTCAGGAGGAGTGTATTCTTCCATTCATACCCAGTACAGTGATGATAAAGTGAGTATAGGGCCGTAGCCAAAGCAGGTATCACAGGCAAACCAGTAGCCAAGGCTCACAAGGACCTCTAGACATCCTTTGAAAATGCCTATTGCCAGGATGTCATCATTGTGATAGAGAGTGGAAGAAGAAATCTTTCCCTGAAAAGACTGTTCCAATGGGCCAGGTGAACTGCCCTTTATTGTCTGAATTCAGGGCAGATATGAATCTCCTGCTCTGAGAATGCCCCATCTGAGCTCCAGCTGTGCTGCTGATCATGGCCTTTAGGAACCTGAAGAGAAATGAGCTTTTCTTTGCCTGTCTGAAAGTGATCTAAGGGCGAATTGCACAGAAGAGAGGTCCTGTGGCTCTCACATGGCAAACAGTCAGAATGTTCCTCTCCATGACCTGGGACAGACGGAGGCTTTCTGAGCAGGACCCAGCAAGGCAGCAGTGTCTCTGTCACTGCGAAGCACAGGTGGTCTCTAGGGATTATCTCAAAAAGATCCTGACTGCGTCCTAGCTCAGGACCTGCCCAGAGCATGGTATTTTCTTTGGTCAGGGAGCTGTGAGCAGGGATGGCCCAAGACAAGCCAGTCCTTCACTTCTGATAGCACCTGGTAAGCACCATCACAGCAGCATTCCACTATCCTGAATTTGCCACTGTCTGCCAGGCTTTTAAGTGGTCTGTCCCCTCCCTATCTCCTCACAGAGCTTGAGGGCAGGAATTTATGGTGGGGATGTCATGAGCTCTTCCCATTCTGACAGCAGACAGCCTCCCTTGAATTGGAGCTGTGAACTATTTATCACAGTGCTGCAAGTATCCAAGCAAGGTCCCTTAATTTATGAAGGTCCAGAAGATATTATGCAATTGACAACACGAACACAAAAATACTTCTGCACTTTGCTAAAGCTACTATTAAGCTGCCTGATGTTTTCATCATAATATTTACTTCTTTGTAAATACACTAAATTCTCCAATCCCAACTCAAAACAGAAAGATCAGAGAAAGAAAATAGGGAGATGACATAGCTGTTTAAAGATTATGTAAAATGTTTTTTACTAGCATAAATATTTGATTGTAAAATTCTGGCTGTTGTGTTTACCGAGCAGGGATGTGCAGTGAGCGTGGAGAGCTGCCACAGCCGGGCACTGTGCTGGAGGCTGTCCCATGTCCCGGCCTGTTCCCTCCCACGAGCTGCAGGGATGTGGGTGCACTGACACTCATCCCTGACTCCCTGGCTCCGGGCAGAGTCGGGGGCTCACTCCTGACACATGGACTGCTCCTTCAGCAGTGGTGGCTGCAGCCACTCCATCGACTCCGAGAGCTTCGGGATGGAGGGCAGAGGGGATCGGAGCAGGTGGAGGAAGGGTTAAAGGCTCAAAGTCTGAGCCCGGTTTGAGGCCGGGGAGGTCAGCAGTGGGGGGTGATGCTCTCAATGGGATCGCTGGCTGGAGCACTGTGCTCAGGTCAAGTGGGCTGTGCTGGCAGGAGCTCAAGGCACTCAGGGACCTCCTCTGTCCATGCAGAGCAGGGGGAAGGGCCAGGCCAGACACGGCCCATGCTGTCCAGAGCCATGGGATGTGGGATGGGAGATACCAGTAGCTCTCTCCTGACTCATGATCGTCAGGGGACACCAAGGTCAGGGCAGTGGCCTTGGTGGGAGGTCCAGCACAACAGCACCGCGTGCCCTGAGCACGGCCCTGGGATGGACTCACAGGCAGCAGAGGGGCCGTTCCCCATCCCTGTGGGGAGGTAGTGGGGAGGAGAACTGGGGACAGGCTCTGCAAATTCCATGTGAGCACAACTGAGGGAGGCGTGCAGTGAGTGGGACTGAATTTCTGTGTTTCACACCTGGGGCAGGCAAATTTCTATGTTAATCCATCGGAGATGACATTTTGAGGATGGTTTCCCAAAGGAGCTGGTGACTTGCTCCCTTCAAGGAACTCCTCTCACACCCACAGCTGCTCTGATATCTTGGGCCACAAGCAGGATGCTCTCAGGTGCTGACCTCCCCTTGCCGTGGTGCCTGGGGTACTCCTCAAACGCTGCAGCCCAGCAAAGCAAGGACTTACTCCCTCCATCTCACCAGTGCCTTGTGCAAACCAAGCCTAGAGATGGCTGCCTGTGTCCTTCCTCCCATAGCCAGCCACGCTGCTCAGCCCAGCAAGGGTCCAAGCACACCTTCACACCCCCAGACTATGCTGCTGGATGTGCTCTGCGTGCTGCCCAGGCTGCAGGCTGACTGCAACCCCCGGGCATGTTCTGGGGAACAGGACAGGTGCTGCATGTGGGAGCTGCTTGGCTCTCCTGCCTTTACTGCCAGCCAAACGTGCACCCTCCGGGCAGCCTCACAGCCCAGGCTCAGAAGGCCTGACAGGGCATGAGGAGGGCGAGGCTGGGGCTGGGTGATGTCCCTATGAGCAGGACCTCCCCGACAGCTGGAGTTGTGTGAACAGCTGTGGGACCAATGCTGAGGGCAATGAGGAACATGCGAGGCCACGCTGGTGTGTTTTGTAGCAGTGACAAGCCCTTGGCTGCTTTCTGGGTGGCCACTGCAGACAGGAAGGATTTTGTGCCTGGTCTGGCTGCTCCAGGCACTGGTGACTTGATGGCTGACCGGAAATGAGGGGGAGAAGCAATGGCAATGCCAGCATCACCCCCAAGCCCCAAGATAACCCATTTTGCTGACCTGTGCTCCTCACCTGTCAGTCAGCGGGTGTTTCCAGAGAGACACTTGGCAGTGCTGCACCCCCTTGGCCCATGGAGCAGCTGGGTGCCCAGGCAGTGCAGACACCCCCAGGCTGCAGAGCCAAGGGGCACGAGCTGGAGTCTGCAGTGCCCCGGGAGCTGCGGGGGCTCCGCAGGGCCCAGCCGGGCCTGACCTGGCTTCTGTTCCCTCTGCAGCGGGGCTTTGGGCAAGTCACGTCTCCGTTTGGTTTCCCTATCTCTAGCTGGCCGTAATGAGGCTAACCCCTCTGTAAAGCTCTTGGAAATCTCCCACCGAGCAGGGCCAGATAAGAGCTGTTGCTCTAAGCCCTGCAGCAGCTCCAGAGCTCAAGGCTTCCCTACAGAGCAGCCTGCACAGCCCTACCCCTGCTCCCGCCACGCAGGACAGCAGCGACACGTTGATGTTTCCATCTGCATCCCTCCCTGCTGCCCGTGGAACCACCTCGGCACCGCCACTTGTTAGGTGGCTCAGCCCTAAATAAGGAGTGTGTTTTGGGGAGGGGTGTGACAAGCACTAGCGAGGCATATGAAGCAAAGCTGGGCCTGGGTTAGTGGCGAGCAGAGCTAAAGCCCCAGATATACATCGGATGGGCTGGGAGCATTATGTATTCCTGGAATGCCTTCTGGTCTTTATTAAAATGAAACCACAGCCAGCCCAAGAGAGCTCATCGCCCAGGCACTGGGCCAAGTATAAGTTACTTCTACAAATATTTATTTAACCATATCAATGACAAACTCTTTTGTATAAATGTTTTTATTTAATCATAATTTACCAATTATTTTAAATCAATTGTTTGCCTGGTTTCTAAACACTAATCAAGAGGCTTGCATTAGCATTACTCAGGCGGATTAGATGCATTATTTCACTGAATCTTATGCCATTGCTTGCCTGCCTTGGCCATGGAAGAGGGTGCAGATGGATCCCAAATTTCACTCAAACTGTCAGATTCCTGGAGGACCGTGCATGCGGCATTGCCAGCTCTCCCCACCCAGGTGACCTCTGGACTCAGCTGAGTTCCTCAGGCATCAGGATGCACAAACACTGATCCCTCCTGGTGCTCTCAGGAAGGACTTTCTTCTGCTCTCCTTGGGCTAACAATCCCTTTTCTCATGGAAGTGTTGGCCCCATCACAGTTGCTTTGAGTGCCCTGCCCTTCCCCTGCTTAGCCCTTATACCCAAGTCCTTTCACTTCTGTTCCTCAGTGTCCCCTCAGCCCAGCTCTGGCAGGAATACATCAGCATGGCCATGGTGCTTTGGGGCAGAACAGGAGCCCAGGAATGACGGCATTTGTCTCTGGTGTCCAGCACCCTGCTCCCAGTCCTCTGAGCTCCCTCACCTTCTCAGGAACACCCTGGAAGATCCCAGCTCCCAGGCATCATTCTCCCCAGCTCCCTCACACATGGAACTTCTCCAGCCTAATTCTCAGTCACCTCTGCTCCTGAGGTTAGACAATGCTGCAATAGAGAGAATCTGCTCTTCTGCAGGGCTCCTCCTCCTCCAGAGGATGGCAAGCTGTGCTGAGGGCACCCAGCAGAGCTGCTGGGGAGATGGATGCTGTCAGAGTCCCTGGAGACCCCTCACACACAGCAGCGCTGGGGAGCAGCTAGTCCTGCACAGCCACGCAGACCGGGGCGGGAGCAGGAATCTGCTTGTTGCCATCTGCTTGCGTTGTTTATTTATGAAGTTTCGGGCTGCTACTGTCCTGCACCTTGGCTCGCTGCTCCGCAGCGCCTGCTGTAAGCACCGCTCACGCACGGGTCTGTTCAGCATCTGCCTTTCCAGCCGGGAGCTGCCAGCTTCCCCAGAACCCGATTCCCCCCACAGTTCTCCACAGGATAGCTGGTCTTTTGCTGCCAGAATCCCTCTCACAAGCTTTTCTCCTGGGGTATCCAAGTGTCTTCCTCCACCAGTCACTGTTTGATCAGAAATGGGAGCTGTGCTGTTAAGCCAGGAGGGCTGGTGTTTTGTCCCACTTCCAGCAGCCTCCCCAGGCCTCCCTCCTCCGTCAGTTTATGTTACTCAAACAGGAGAGAAAGCAGAGGTTTTGAAATTCTCCCTGGTGGGGAAGGATACAGAGGTGCCATGGTTTGCAAAACACAGATTTGGAGATGAATATCCTGAGCAACGACTTTGTCACAGCTCTGCAGCAGAGCCCCCAAATCACCGGCAAATTTCCTCCAAGATAATTAAACCCCAAGCAAGCAAAAAGGGAATTGGGCCAAGTTGGTTATAACCACGGGACTTACATACTATTTTAAAGATGATGAAAATAGAAATCAATGCTCTATAAAACCTGCAATAAATATATGTTTGGGTTTTTCTGTCTGATGAGAAATAGAGGTGCTGCTAGAGCCGGAGCAGTGCAAACACAGGCTGTGTGTGCCAGTGGTCAGAGCTCTGCAACCAGAAAACAGCACAGCACTGGGCACAGGAGCTGCCTGCTGCTGGCTTGGGAACACACAGGGAAGTTCTTCGGACAGGTCTCTGAAAGGTCCGGTAAACACAGGCCTACCACTGTAATGCAGATGAAGGGGAAACTCCTGGAAATAAAAACATTTCACACACTGCTCTAAGAAGTCTTTTCCTGTCAATTCTGAGGAAAAACTAGTCAAATGTCCCTGTTATGTGATATCTTACTTCTTACAAATCTGTTTTCAGAAATTAAATAATTTTTCCCCTTTCCTTTTTCCTTGAAAGTACTAAGAGATTTTTCAGAGCCTCACATCTCTGGTTGAAAAGGATGAGACTCCCTGAGAAGTCCACACCTGACCCATGCTGGCTGTGGGACGCAGTTCCTCCCTGTGCAGGAGAGAGTGACAGTCCTGGGACAAGCCTTTAGCCCCTGCTCTGCTGTAAGCAGCAAGACTGCTGCTCTGTGAGAGCTGCATTCATCCTTCTGAGCTGGACTGTCTAAAAATTAGATGTGGAGTTCAGCTTTTGGGTCTCCTGCCCAGGCAAAGGACCAAAGCAGGTGCTGGTAAAGGGACACCTGCTCTGCTTATCTTCCAGCCTGAGCTCAGAGTGGCAGGAGCTGCTCCTTGGAGCAAAAGCTCCCTTTCCACAGAGCAGAGAGGAAGCCTGGATGGCAGCTAAGACTAGATCCTAACTGTCGGGTAACTGTTGTGAGAGGGGATGAATCCCACCAGACATGGCCAAGACCAAAGGACAGAGAGGACAGCTGACCTCTGGACAGCACAGAAAGGTGGCTGTAGAGAGATAGACATGTGAGAACCAGAGATTCCTGGTGCTGTGAGAGCCGTGCAGTGGCAATGGTAGGGAAAGGGCAGATCTGCATTTGTGGGGGACAGAGACACGGGCAGTACTGAATACTGACTTTCTAAAGCACCAAAATGGGTCAGGAAAACCTGATGGTACAAAGCAGGGCTAAACGCTGAGGCAAGCCCTGTGCTGCCTGTCCCTCACCTGCTCTCCATCCTCTTCTAACCTCCTCCACAGCTGGTCACCCAGATCTCTGTAGATATGTGAGGGAGTTATGGTGTGTATGGGAAAGGCATGAAATCTGTCAGTCTTAGGATGTGACTTCCCAAGACCTTCAGATGTGGAGCTATTTCCAACTTGTACCTGTTACTTGGGGCAGCAAGGCAGACTTCAGCTTTCTCTGGTTGTGTGAGGGATGGATTCCTGCTTCTCCTTCAGCTTGGCCTCATCACTGGCAGAAGCCTTTAATATTACTCTACCTACAACCTACATCCTGTCACCTAATGTCAGTGTTCCTTTGTGAGCGTGACATAACACGGACAACACTAAGGGACTTTGGCAACGGGTTGGCTTACGTGGATGTGAGCTTGGTGCCAGCAGGTCACTGAAAACAGGCCAGAGTGGCTTCACTCTGATGCCTCACTCCATGTCACGTGTCCCTCTTGCCCAGTGTGTGGTGTGGGGCCAGCACACCTCCAACAGTCCGGCCCACGTGCCCGAGGGCAGTGGGACAGTGCTGCTGCAGCCTCCCTGCCATAACTCTGTGGGCCCTCGTTCCAGGGAAGGTGCTGTCAGTCTGTCTAAGGGATCTGAATCCCCTCAGAAGAGGCCTCAGAAAGCACCCCCTGGGGCTCTTTGGTGGGGTGACACTTGGAGCAGTTCCCAGCCAAGGTACCACAAGCCTCTGTACAACTCATCCAGGTACAGTCAGAGAGCTCCTACACGGAAATGTCACAGACTGCAAGATGTAACATTTTTTCCTGACCAAGATCACTGACAAAATAGTGTGAAGATCACTGAGGACACTGAGGCCCTTGGTCCACTGCAACATCTAAGTCTGTTCAGTGCTGAAGACCACAGGACCAGGTGGTCCAAAGCGATAAAAGAGTTTGAAGTCACAGTAAGAAAAGGAAGCTGCCTGACAATGATCTGCAGGACAGACAAAATCCAGTGAAAACTGTCTCTTTCATGAAACAGCAAATACTTGTTCAGGACAGGGACAACTGTAGAAAAGTAGATGTGCTGTAGGGCATTAATTCCAATTTATCCTCTCTGAAGAGTGGGCCCCACGCCATGCAGCTTCAGACCCCTAATCCCAAACTGGTCATCCAGACACATCTGGAAATGTTAAATATACTGGGGAGCAAGGAAGGATTCCTGGATTCTGTATTCATTTTAGGCTGAGTATTTACGTTAAGATACTTTTCTTATCTTCCTGTACTATTTATAGTTTTGTTTGTATGTTTGGGACACAGACGTATCCTACTATGCTTCAATAAATCTGAGATAGCTCTGCTGACAAAAAGACATGTCGTCTGCTGTTAATGAAAAGAGGGAAATCATTGTATTGTGCTACTTGTATAGTTAATATTTTAACAAATGCGCTCTGGGCAGATGTTGACTCCTTTAAATTCTTAATTTTTATTTAATTAAAAAAAAAAAAGAAGTTAAGAATTAAGTGTTTGAGTTGAAGGATATCCATTCTATGAAAACTAGGAATAAACTAGACAAAGTAAATCTTCCTTCCCAGAGATCTAACACTGTCACTATCACTCCCTACCACACAGATCCATACAACGTAAAATGACTTTCAAAGGCCTGCCATCACCAGGATGGTGCTGGTGATGTGGTACAAAAATGAGGCTCACTCCCACATGGAATTGCAGATGTAAAACCCCAAACAAGCCACTGAGCTGGGACCAGCACCCCAACCCTGACACTGGGTAACCTGGACAAAGGGGTGAGAGAGGGGCAGTGGTGAGTTAGGGGAGCAGTCATAAAAAACACATATTTTTTTGTTAAGTGAGGATAGTTTTTTAGTTTTTATATAAAGTGGGGGATTCTTCAGGATATGCCGTGTTTTTATTTTGGTCTGAGCACAGGTAATTTTGTCAGGTTGCCAAGCAGGATGATTTACATAACTCCTTCCAAGCCTCTTTTAATAAAACCATCTCTAAACATGTCCAGTTTCTCCCGACAAAAGGTAGAGAGGGAGCTTCACAGAGTCCTCGGATTAGCGTAAAATGAGATTTAAGTATTCCCTGTGAGTGGCACCGGGCTGCCTTCATGTGGCAGTGGGGGTGCCAGGGACAGCCCCAAAACTTCCCTGCTGGAGTGGTTTCAGGACTATTGGTGCAGAGCACGAGGGAAAGCAAAGGTGTGCTCAGCCCGGGCCCCGTCCCACGGGCGCAGAGGGGCAGCTCGTGAGCTCCGGCACCTGGCCCCCCTGGAAATGAAAATAGACAGGCTCTGCTCCTTTAATATGCCTTAAATATTCTGGAAATGAAAGGAGGCAGGTTAGTTTGATTTCATTTACTCTGAGATTTTATTTTAATGTAGGTTTGATAACTAAATGGAAAACAAATGTGGGATATTAAAGGGAGGCGGCCCAGCCCAGCGGCGGGAACAGGAGCGGTGCAGGAACATTTTTCTAAAGATCCCTTCTGGAATGTTATTTTGAACTCCTTGAAGCGGCAAAGGTTTTTAGACATTGTGTGTTTTGTTAAGTGTCCCTTGGGAACACTGGGTTTAAAATTAGTTAAACTCTTTCACTTTTTTAAACTCTACCCTAAAATAGTTGATATAAAATTTGGTGGGAATTCTGCTGAGAGCTTAAATTGGCTGAAACAGACGACCTAATGGAAATGACATTTGGGGAAAAAATGTAAAAAAACCTGGTTTTCTTTCTGGCTTCCAATGACATAATCAGGACATGGCAGGACTGCCTGCTCCTCCGAGTACGGCCCTGACCCTGGGGCTCTGGTCACCAGTTTCCCTCGTACAGGAGAAGGAGAGAAGCAGCTGGGAGAGAGCTAAAAGAGGGAGATGACTGCTCCGGTATGGTACTGCCCGTCCTCTGCAGTTGGATTCCTCCGTGGGCTGACATTCATCACCCTCGGAGTGCAGAGCCTGGTGAGCAGGTCAGCAGCACCCACGCCGCTGTCCAGAGGTGTGTGTAGAGCCTTCCCTCTGAAGGGAAAACCTGGCTGTTTTTCATGGTCAGGACAGGAGGAGCAGACAGGATTTGACTGAAAAGGGATATGTGAGAGTTCTCTTGGTGACACCCAGAGCATGCAGGTCTGCAGTACAGGGGGATGTGGCTCATCTTCCAGGTGACCAACAGCTTTGTGACAGCTTCTGGATGAGACTGTGTCACCTTGCCCTCCAATGGGTTGCTTTGGGTTCTTTGGTCCTGTTGTACTCTCTGGGGTGTGAGGGAGGTTTGCACTGGCAGTACACACCTCTCCTCCATGACCTCCTCCCTCCTGAGCTTTGGTGGTTCACAACGTGTCCCAGAAACACATCTGGGGCCTTCCCTAACCCGGTAGCTCATTTACTCGAGTCATTTGTCACTTGGGAAGATAAAGCTGCCTTCACACACCTCAGGTTCCCCTCAGCACAGCTGGGAGATAAGGGCTAAGGGCTGCTGGCTCCTACTTGCCCTGAGCCTCGGAGGATTTGGAGGACAGGCCTCTTTGGGAAGCCACCTCTGCTATCACTTTGACAGGTGTCAGCTGTGTTTTGAGCAGCCAGCCACAGCCAGAGATTAGCCAAATGTGTCTCCTGCCCAGAGTGCTCAGGCTCTCCAGACATGGCTTTAAGACCCAGAATGGGAAAGGATTTTGAGTTGAGATAGGGGGCTTTATTCGGAAATGGTCTGACCTAAGGACCTCACTATCAGCAGCCCCAGCAGCCATCACAGATGGGGTCCTTCCCAAGAGGTGATAAGAGGGAGGAGGGGCTGTTCTGCCATCACAGACCCCAGTTTAGCGTCTGGGGTGCAGGAGGTGAGAGTGTCCTTTGCAGTTTGCTTTCTGCCCTCTGAAGTGTGCCAGAGACACACGGGCATCAGAGCAGCCACCTGGGGAAGTGGTGATCCCTGGGGACAAGTAAAGTTGGGTGAACTCCTGCTGTGTTACTGAGAAGACACCTGATTTCGAGGGGGACCCACATGCCTGTGGAAGTTGTATCAGCCAGTCCAACAGGCACTTCCCCTCCACAAACACAGCCACACAAGTCAGCTGTGCCCTGAAGCCTCCAACCTGCTCCTACACGTAAGCAGAGTGCGGGAGCACAGCTGGTGAGCAGTGGAGTTCCAAGGATGTGGGATATGGCTGTGGGAAGAGATGAATCAGTGTGAGGAGATAGGTTCTTCCAGCAATGGTGCAAAGTCCCATGGAGAAGGCAAGGACTGCTGAAGGGTAGATCAAAAAGCGCCCAAGAACAACACATGATCACCACAGATGTGTAGGGCCACTGGCTTCTGGGGACTGTGGGTGCCCCTCAAGTTGGAGAAACTACTTTAGGAGAAAGAGCAGTGGCTGGCACAGATGCTCAGGGAACCTGCCTTTGTCACCCGCCAGCTCAGGGAAGTCCCTCTCCAGCAAGTCACTACTTGGCGTGCTTCCTCTCCCACACAGGGATTACTGACATGTTAAATTCCTCTGGATGGGGGTGTCCCTTGTCATGGCCTGACTCCTATTCTTGTTACCTCATTGTAGAAGGCATTTTTCTGGAATTTGTGAACTGTCGCCCGTCCAGTCAGATTGCCTGAAGCACCCTGCAGCTTTCTGCAGGCTTTTGCTCTTCAGGCATGGCCAATCTATAGGTCACAGTGCAGAGTCAGGCACAAGAGAGGCACGTATTCCGGGCAGGATGTTTGTAACCATGGCATGCATCTATTGCAGGGCCTGTTGTGGTAGCACTGAAAAATGACATTCCTCATGGTACCCACATTTTCATGCCAAATTAAACTTTCTTGTCCTTTTCAGAGGTATTTATAGATGGGAATCTTGACAAGAGTGAGTTTCTGTTTTGAAAGGAATAGTTTTATTTATTACTAACTCTGATTTGAGTGTGTATGTGCTCAAAGGTGCAAGCAAGTGACAAAAATGCCACCTAAAGAATGTGATAAGTGAAACCCCAGGGATAATGATGAGGAAAAATGAGACTTTATGGATGCTGAAAATCTTGACACAAGCAAACATGCTCCTCCTGAATGGTGCGTGAGGCCTAAGAAAAGGGGTAGGCGCTGGCAGTGGAACTGGTATGGTCTCAGTGCTGGTGTGTTCTGTGAGCAAACAGAGCTGTGCTTGCAGGGGAACCTTTGCTTCCACACTGCAGACTGGTGTCACCTCACTGCAGCACCATGGACTCAGCTCCAGGGCCTTGCAGGAAGGATTTGGTTTAGCCCAGAGGAAAACCATTGGCTAAGAGGACTGTATGACGTTGCCCTCAATTAGACTCTCTCATGGCTCTGAACTGGCATCTGAGCTGTGGTGGGAGGATGGGCTGGCTGAGGGGACAAGACGTTCCAGCTTGGAAAGAGTGGTGTCAGCCAGCGGTGGTGTCAGCCACCAGACTCACTGGGTGTTTTCAGCACTGCCTTGGTGACCAAGGGGACAGCCAGTGGACGTGGTGGGACCGGCCACGTGCGCATTCCCGGCAGCAGCAAGCTCTGGGAACACAAGATGTCAGGCGTGTCCCACGACCCCTCCCCTCGCTGGCTGCTGCCGCAGCCGCACCTCCATGTCCTGCATGGCCAACCCGTCTGACTTCCCTTTCTCCAGGTCTTGGATACACCACACAATCCTACCTCCCGGTGCCTACAGGCTCCCATCCTGCATGCCAGGGCTGGAATACTCTAGAGTCTATGCAGGCAGATGTTTCCCAGCAGCAGGCACTGCCATGGCATTGGGAAGGCATAAGTGAAGTCTGATGAAAAGCACTGCAGAACTCTTGAAACCACCTGAAAGATACCCAAAGCTCTTCTTGATTCTCAGATTGCCGGTGAACACAATCACTGCCTTCAGCAAGCATAGAACTACATTACCACTCTGGGTTGCCGTGGCAGACAGTTCCCATCCCTTCTTGGCTGCACACCAAATGACCAAGAAAAAATGCAGTGCTATAGCATGTGAGAAAAGAAAGAGATTTGATTTTGGATGATTGTGACAGTGTCTGCATCTTGACGTGAGCTGGGGTGGAGAGGAATTCAAGCAACTTATCCCTCCTGAAACAATTGAGTCGAAGTATTTTGATGGCGGATTGTACATGGAGCAATTACATAAAGAATAATGCAATGCAAACAGTGCAGAATGAGAGATGTGTGGAACAATGTTTAGAGGTCCAAGAGAAGGATAGGAGGCTTCAAGCACATATTTTACCTCTCAGGTCACTTGCATTCTTCTTTCCTTGATATTTATCTCTGGCCTAACATAAAATTTTGTGACTTCATTAAATATCCCAAGGACCACAGTAAGGTCTACAAGAACCATTAACACGGTTCCTGGTTTTAGCCAAAATTTCATATCTGTGGTGTTTCTTAGCATCTTACAGCTTTTAGCACAAGAGGACCACAGCCCACAGGAGCTGCCACCTCACATTATTTAGGGATGCAGCAGTGGTATCTCCAAGGCTGCTGACACGGTCTGGGAACAGCCAGCTTTTGGCAGCGGGGTCTGCTCCTGCTCAGAGCAGAAAGTCTTGCCAAGAATGATGGTGCTCCTTAGTGACAGGGTCACATTTGGCCCAGGGTGACCTTGCCCTGCAGTCACAAACAATTGTCACCTCCAACACGGCTGCTGCTGCTTTCCATGAAAGGTGACAAGTCCGTGCAGCTATTGCAGTACTTGCTTTTCCCCAAGCATTAGCCAGACATGCATGAAACAGGAACCACCTGCTCTTGGAAATGCCAGTGTTTTGGAAAACCTCCCCAAGAGAAGGAGTGGACTGGACTTTCCAACGCCCGCTCTGGCAGGACAGCAAGAGGCCGTCAGCAAAGAAGAGATGTCCACCCGCTCCAGACAACTCAACCACATTCCCACTGCTGAGTCCAGCACTTCCCAGCAGGAATGTGACACAGAGGTGGACACAGGCTGATCCAGCTGCTGCAAGGCCATTTCCCAGTGTCTGGCACTCCGGTGGGTGCCACACTGCCTGGTGCCCTGATAAGCACCTCTCATCCTTACAGGATAGTCCTCACCTCTCATCCCTACAGAAAACCCCCGTCGGCAGCACCTTGCATGACACTGTGGTTGTCACCTACTGCACAGAATGACAAGAGCCCCGTGTCCACGTGAGGTAGGGATGTGGCAGAGGGTTGTTCCCAGCACAGCAGTCCCAGTGCTGTGTGCTGCAGTCTGGGCAGGCCCATCAAGGGACACGCCTGTTGTGCCCATGCCACACTGACAGCAATCTGCTCTGCCAGCTGTGTGGGCTGCTTGAAAAGGTTGGAAAAATGTTTGCAGAGCATCTGCACACCTGCAGATCAGCTCCCAACAGTGCTGTGAGCAACTCCCAGTGCAGCAGCAGGGCCACAGTGACAATTCATTCAGAACCCTGGAGCACACACATGCCCAGGCCACATAAACAGGCAGGTGATGGCAGCCTGAAGTGGTGACTTTCACAGAATCGCAGAATGGTTTGTGTAAAGGGAATCTTAAAGATCATCCCATCCCACCCCTGCCATGGGCAGGGACACCTTTCACTATCCCAGGGTGCTCCAAGCCCCCTCCAACCTGGCCTTGGACACTTCCAGGGATGGGGCAGCCACAGCTTCTCTGGGCACCCTGTGCCGGGGCCTCCCCACCCTCACAGGGAAGGATTTCTTCCGTATATCTAATCTAAACCTGTGCTCTTTCAGTGTGAAGCCATTCCCCTCGTTTTTTCACTCCAGACCCTGTGAACAGTCTCTCTCCATCTTTCCTGTAGCTCCCTTCAGACACTGGAAGGCCAGAATTAGGTCACCCTGAAAATACTTTTTTCCCCAACAATCCCAGCTCTCCCAGCCTTTCCTCCCAGCAGAGCTGCTCCATCCCTCTGCTCATCCTGGTGCCTCCTCTGGCCTCTCTCCAGCAGCTCCAGGTCCCTCCTGTGCTGGGCCCAGGGCTGGGGCAGCTCTGCAGGTGGGGTCTCACCTGAGGGGGCAGAGGGGCACAATTCCAATCCCTTTCCTGCTGCCCACACTGGGGGATCAGCCCAGCACGGGGGGGTTTCTGGGTGCACGCGGCTGGGTCAGGTCCAGCTCTCACCCACCAGCATCCCCAAGTCCTTCTCCCCAGGGCTGCTCCATCTGTTCATCCACCACCCGGGATCAATGCCAGGGATTGTCTCAGCCCAGGTGCGGCACTTGCACTTGGTCTTGTTAAACAGCACGAGATTCCCACTGGCCGCTTCTCGAGCCTGTCCAGGTGAAATTTTGGATCCCTTTTCCCATTTCACTTGTACTTATGTAATTCTCAGTGTGCATAGGCACCGTATTTCAGTGGCTGCAATAAGCACAGCAAGTTTAAGTCTGCAGCCCATGTGATGGGGCCACGAGTCTTCCAGAGCTTTGAAACAGAGCTGCCCTTTTCTTCATGAGTAGCCCATGAAGAAAAATGACTTTTAAATACAAAATTATTTCAAATAAAGCCAGAAAGTTCAATGTGAGACAGAGTGGAAATCAGCAGACTTTGCAAACAAGATTCACTTGGCCCAGTGAGACCTGCTGAGAGGTCTCTTCCTCAGATTTGCTCTCCAAAGGGGAACATTTACATGGGAAAAGAAAACAGGAAAGGATATTCAGATGGGGATGGGCACAGTTCCTCAGACATCTCTGTTTCACACCATCCCTCCTTAGTCTCTGGAAGACAGAGGCCAAGATGCCAGCTTCCCAAGCAAGCTAAGGCACCCTGGCAGCTCTGGAATGCATTTCTTATTATAATCCTAATCGTGTCTTTTATTGCTCTGTATTTTTGTAGCTATTTCTAATATCACAAATATTTGCATTGCCCTGATTTTCTGAGATTCATGTCACATTCTCAGCTGCCATCTGCTCATGATGCCATGTCAGAAAATCTACTGCGTGGAGAACCACACAGAGCAGTCCTTCAAGCCCTTGGAGGATCTACACCAGGGTGGGAGTCCCATGATGTAGGGCTCATCTTTAGCCCATCCTGCAGAGGCCCATCTGGGTCTTACCCTCCTCACTGACATACACCAGCAGCAACAAAGGCTGGGGCAAGGGACAGGGCCTGATCCTGTCCTTCAGCTGGGCTCCAGGCTCTTGGCTGTGAGCCCTCTCCTGCACTGAGATGGGCCAGCCTCCTCTTGTGGAGAATTAAAGGTCCTTGGGGCCCTCCCTCTTACCAGGGGAAAGTGATACACTCATAGAAAATAGATGTCTGAGTCCCATTCTGAGGTGATTTGACACCAGAATCAAATCTCACCTCTGTCTCCAGCAAAAACCCAACCACTGTGACCTGGCACTGTCCTGCTACAAACTGTGCCCTTGAGTTCCCAAGATGGGATGCTCAGCCAGCTCTGTCAAGGGACCCACCTCATCAGGGTGGCAATATCAGGGATACAGAATCACCTGCCTGAATGCTCCAACATTACTCAGGACACAAAATCTGCCCTGAATCCTTCTAGCAAGTGAAATCTGCCTCAGCAGATAACACAGGCAGAGTTTGCAAGGTGCTGATCCCCTGAGCTGTGTCTGGGCTGTGGGAATGGGCAGCGGGAACCCTGTCAGCCCAGAGTTCCAGGTGAAATGACACAGTGACTCAAGCGGGGAGTCATGGCTCCTCTTCTGGCCTCCCTGTGCAGCAGCTGCCTGGGACAGCCCAGACCCACCTGCTCCTGCAGCTCTTGCTAAAGGAGAGCTTTCCTCTATCCCTAGAGCCCCGGGAGGCTCAGCTGGCACTGGTTTGCCCGTGCTGTGCCCTGTTTGCCGTGCAGGCAGCTTTGTGGACAGGCAGCGAGGTGGCTGCCTCCAGGCAGTACCCTGCAGCAGGACTGGGAGAAACCACAGCAGCTGACTCAGCCAACAGTCCAGATGTGTGAGTGATTGCAGGTGCCAGGCCACCAGGAGTGACACCATAAGCTGCTGTCAAGCCCAGGGACCCCCACACAGCTGCACCCACAGTGATGCTCGGGCAGCCGTGGGCTCTGTGCTCACCTCCCCCCCACCATTCACCACTTCTCACCCAAAGCCTTGTTGGCTCAAACCCATCTCAAGGTCAAAGTACTTCTGAATTAGGAGATATCCACCAGTGAAAACTGTGTGTGGTCAGGACCCCATCCTGCTCTAGGAAGCTGCTGAAATGGGTTTCCTGTCCCTAGATATGCTGTTGGGGCTGCTCATGGTTTCCTTGCCAGCCTGTTTTAGTCCCCTTGCTGTGTTCCCTGGCAGCCTGGCAGCCACACTCCCCACTTGAGCAGAACGTGTACCAAAGATGTTCCACAGCAGTTCCCAGGAACTCACACAGCACTCCCTTGGAAAGTCAGCGTGCCCGAGTCCGGCACTGTTCTGCTTCCATGCCATGAGTGGAGAGGAGCTCTGTGCTGTGCCTGGTCCAGCAGCACAGCACTGCCCACCTGCCAGGCTCCAGCAGCAGGATTTATCACCTCTTTGAGCTTGTGCTGTGGTGTCTGACTCCCTGTTCTCCTGACAAGGACCCAGAGGGCTGCAGCAGGGAGCAGCTCCTGCTCCCTGAAGGCCTCTGGAGAGACGGGCTGGAAAGTTTCCAAATGAAGATGACGGGTGGTGAGAAGAGCGGGGTGCCTGGCAGAGCACACTTTGCTCTGTCACTGCTTTATGACTCCACCTTCCTTCCAGGCCGTTTTTGCTCCCTCCAGCCAGCGGTCAGGGTAGGATGAGGTGGGGGACTCAGTCACTGTTCAGCTGCAGATGCTGGTGCAGCCAGTGCATTGCATTCCCCCTGTGTGCTCTGCACCCTGGGCCCAGCCAAGGGCCAGACGTGCAGGGGATGTGAGCAAAGGAGCTGTGCCATGCCCCACGCAGGGCTCAGGGCTGCAGCCTCAGCTCTTGCCTGCACAGAGAGAAGCCAGGACTGTGAATGATTTACTAAAGCCATGATTTCCACCTCTGCTTGGCAGCCAAGAGGAAAGAGGTGTAGAGGCATTGTCAGGGGACTCGGGCAGTCTGTGGCAGTACAGTGACATGAGTTGTCATGGCAGCAGCTCCAGCACAAAGCTCACAGCAAGGACCTGGAGCAACTCTTCATCCATGGGAAGATGTGCAGAAGAGATCACAAAGCTCATAAATAGACCAGGTCAGATTTTGGAGAGTACTTCACCCCCTGGTGCTCAGAGCAGTTGCTCCGCACCCCCCGGAGCCAGTCGCACAGTAACAAAGAGGAGCTTTGCCAAGATGTGTGCTCAGCATGGCTTGATGTCCAGCTAGCTGGGATTTCTGAGAGTGCTGGGGTTCCTGGTGAGCACGTGCACGGCTGCTCCACGCTGGGGCAAGTGTTTGCAAGGCAGAAACATGCAAGCTCAATCCCAAGTGAATATTCATCTGAAAAGTCTTACCAGAGTGTATTTTTGGGTGTCCTGTTTAACAGCCATCCAGTCAGGGAACAGAAACAATGGCAGATGAGTTAAGCTCTCAGTCACACGATGTGAGCACGAGCAAACAGCCAAGTCGAGGGATAGTGGTTTCAGCTCTTTGCTCATGAATAAGGGCACATTGGCAGAGCTCTGGGGGAGCAGCTTGATTTCTGGCTGTGGGGTCTCTGAGCTTTCCCTTGCCAAGTGCTTGTGTGAGGAGACTTGCTGGGTCTCACCAGGAAAGAGGGGTTAAAAGCTCCTCAGCATGAGAGAAGCTGTCACTACCCTGCACTAATGTGTCACAAGCACATCCTTCTTTCCCTCCACTCACATCTCAGCAGGCTCCTGCCTCTTCTCTGCTCCAGATGTGTGATAAGAATAATTTACTGAGTTCCCATGTGGGTTGTGCTTGTCTCTCACTCTACCCATTACTGAGCCCATTACTGAGCCCTCTGGAAGCCCTTCTCCCTATGTGGAAATGAAGCTCAGATTCCCAGGGGCTGTGCATAGCTGGGCAGCCCAGGGAAGAACCAGGATGACCAGCTGCAGGAGCTGCATGTGGCACACATACACTGTCTACCCTAAAAAGGACCATTGTTTGACTGTGCGATACAGAAATGGGTTGGGGGTAACTTCTGAGAATGGTAATTTGTTGCTTTTGAGGCACAGGGAGCTGGAATATGAGTAGTTAGCAAACCTTCTCCATCTGGCTGCACACTGCCTCTTACAATCATCAAGAATCTCCTGGTCTGGAAAAAATTGGACTTCAGTGTGTGCTGGGAGATGAAAGACTGAGCAAAACAAACACACCATTTCAGAGCAAGGGCTGATAACCAAAGCCTCTGCTTCAGCTTTCCTCAGCTCCTTGTCCATGGCAATCCCCTGTGCCCAAGGCAGATGAGCCAGACATGGGGCTGCTCGTGCAAATAAGGGCTCACTGAGCTGGACCTGACCCTGCACACAGCAATGTGCTCTTACCCTCCAGTGAATCGTCTCCATTGTAAAGCGATTTGATTAGTCGCCACTGCTGGTAGGGAAGGCTGTTCCTGGATCTCACTCCTGACCTTCAGACATGTATTCTCATGTATTTCCTCATTTTCAGATTGAATTCAGAGTGACCACTTTATACCCATTTGTTCTTCTGCCAGCAAGGATCTTTAGCTTAAAGAGTCAAGAACAGATCTTCTTAATCCCTGGAATTTACCCCGGATTTATAGCCAAAGAGCAATGAATGTGTCTCTCTTGAAGCAGGCAACCAGATCTGCATGCACTTTTCCAGGCATGGTCTCTAGAGCTCCTTGGCATCAGTTTCTCCCTGTCATTTGTGGAAGAAACCGTTCTGAGGCATCCTGGCATTGCATTTTCCTCTTTCATGGTGACATTACATCAGTGGGTTATACTTGTCTTATGATAAACTCCTGCACTCCAGTCTTCCCCATGGTTTCCAGCTGCCAAACTCCCAGTCTGGAGCAGAAGCCCACTTCCCGAGGGCATGGTTCCTGCTGGGACGTCACAGCCAATTTCCAGCACTCCAAGATCAACTAAAACTAAGATACAATACCGTTCATCTAATCAACAGTGTTATTTCTGCCAAGGTCTCTCATGTCATGGTTGAGACCATCACCACAGCAGCAACAGTAGTGCTCCCAGGACCCAGTGTTTCGTAAATTGTATTAATTATTCCTATTTTGACTGTGTGGGGCAATGTCTTATAGGGCATTCAGAGCTCCAGGAAGAAGCTGAGAGCCAAATCCTGCTCTAAGGCTGTCCCTCAACTTCATGTGCCACTGAACCCGTGCTGTGCATAGCTGGGAGACTGTCACTGCTGTATTTTATATGGTGCTTATTCTGCTAGGAAAGAACGGGTTTATTTGGTCTAGCAAATTTAGTTTCCATTCTTTGCAGTCCCCAAAATTTCCTAAGACTGGAAAAAACTGAAACCACAATGTTCTCTGACAATAATGCAGAAAACTCACCACCTGAGGAGTCAAACCCCCAGTCACTGGCTGTTAAATGCACTGCAGCAGACATGAGGTTTGGCATAAGCCCGAGGCTTTAGCATGGAAAGTGGCAGAGAACTTGTGGGAAAACCAAGCAGGGAAAGGGAGCTAAAAGGCTGCAAAAGGCCAATTGCTGCTCCTGGTGGGTCATGGGCAGGTAGTGCAACCTCAGAGCTTGTAAACTGGTTTTCTTCCTTCAACTCCAGAAGAACTCTGTTATATATCTGCTTCAGGTAGATCCAAACTGTTTTCAAAGTATGCCTGAAAATCCTGAACACACCTCCCACTCTATTTTGTCCCTTCCCCTTTCCTCTGGATGCTCCTGAGGTGGAGATGAGGTGCAGAGACTCTCGGGAGTGCTGGGGCTGAGCTTGCCCTGGGGCAGATCGGGGGTCTGGGCCCGACAGCTGCCGGCCCCGTGATGGGGCAGAACACAGAGGGTGCTACCGGCAGAGTCAGGTGTTCTCTGGAACGGGAAACAGGTTCCCAACCACCTGCCTGACAGCCTGGGTCACTGTGGGGCTGGGGGAAGCTGGGCTGGGAAGGTGAGGAAGGCAAGCACAGGCAATGTCAGTGCCAGAGCCTCCCTGACCCCAGCAGCACAGACAGAGTGCTGCCTGGGTACCCAGTGAGCTGCAAGGACCCTCCAGGCTCTGCCAGATGCACTGCGTGATGGGGCTGGGTTGGGGCAGCCCGTGATGGGGCAGTAGCCTCTCATCAGTACCACAGTGCTGTGCAAGGATGTGATGGCTGCCCGTGCTTTTGGGTACCCTTCCCTCACTGCAGAGCTCCTGGGCTGGCTCATGGAGCAGCTGGCTCCAGTCCTGGCACCCCCTCCTTCATGGCCTCGGGCACAGCTGCCTCAGGTTCCCTGCCCGAACCTGGTGCTGATGGTGCCTTCACACGGAGACCTGTGCTCCATGATTTCACAGCGGGCCAGAGCACAGCTGGGGAGCACAGCCCAAGTCAGGGAGGCTGCTTCTGCCAGAGCCAGGCTGGCATCTCCCTCTGGAGGCTGCTCCGAAGTGTCTGCGCTCCCAGAGCAATCTCGCTCTGCTTCCCTGTGGTTCACTGCCGGCAGGTCTCCGTCCCCTCTCAGCAAAGGCGATCATCGCCCAAGGGCAGGAAGTGAGCAAAGTAAAGCAGGTACAGTCAGTGACAGTGGAGAGCCAGCAATGAATCAGGTGAAGGTGAAGTATGCTCTGGAGCCAGCTGCGTGTGGGGTTTGGATAGTGACTTCTCCGTTCCCGAGAGCACATGCCATTGTGAGTGCACGCACAGCCCTTGCTGGGAAGGGCCCTTTCTCAGCTCATTTAACTGCACCAGTGCCAGAACTCGGAGGGGGGTTCAGGAACTTTCCCCCTCACTGCCTCAAAACCCAGAGAAAATATTCCTGACTGTTTCAGCATGAAATCCCAGAGCTGCCTCCTGTGAATCCTCAAGAGAGTAAACATGATGGCATGGACACGTGTGAGGCTTGATGGGAAAAGGCAGGGACTCCATTTCCACTTTTGTTGCTCCCTTTACAAATAAAGAAATATAGATCAGATAAATTAAAGCCTTGCATTTGCCCCTTTGGGGAGCTCAGGAAACTTTGGCTGCTCAATGCTCTGAGAGCACGTGGAGTTAAAGCCAGCTGAACAGGAAAAACTGACCCAGTATCTTCAAAGGATTAAGGCAGCAGGAGTTAGCTATACACCATGTAAGGCTCTGACAGGGGGAAGCAGAGCTTTTTAATGAATCACTGCATGTTCTGCTCTCATATGTCTTTCCCTGTGGGATGAGGCAAAGTGATAAGCATTCCCTGACCTGCCTTGAACACTTTAACAGCATTTCATCATTCCCCTCCCCACACTGCAGAGAAGCAGGACAGAGACACAAAAGCTGAGAAACAAAGCTCACATCCTCCTCTCAGCCTGTATCATCTCCCTTTCCACCAGTAAAGCTGATCCCTGCCTGCCCTCTGCAAGGGCATCTCCACTGGGGCAGCCTCTAGTCCCTGATCACAGAGTGGGGAGAAGTGACACTGACCTGCCAGGTTCAAGATCCCAGTTCCTATAGGCTTGGAAGATTTAAGTGATGCTGGAAGAACCATGTCTACATGAAAAGGGGTTTAAAAACAATCAGGGAATTGAATACAGAGGAGATCTTGTCAACTTGCTGGTTCCATTAGCACTGTCAGGAACACTAAGAATATAGACATTACATGGTTTGAAAATGTTTCCAAGAGTTCTGTGTATTATTACGTTATCTCTGATCTAAACCCCTGTTAGGGATTTCATGGTCTTAGCCTGTGTTTGAGATTCAGCACATTAATCACTGAGATCTCTCTGAGATGTGTCAACAAACTCAACCCGCTGTTCTGTGTTAGCTGCTCCGAGGGAACGAGCACTGTGTTGAGGAGCAGCCTGAACCTGCAGGGGCTCAGTCACCATACAGGACCTCACCAGTGAAGATGTACCAGAGCACCTTTCCAATGGAGATTGCAAAGAAACAGGCCAGAGACATAAACCTTTCTGTCCACCCCGGCTGCTTCCCTCTTCATAGTGCTGCTCCGGAGAAGTGGAGTTTCAGAAAAGGGCAGATAAATATTAAGCACTTGCATAAATGGAGCATTTGAACGGGTATGTAACCCAGGGAGGATGAATGCTCCATATGCCCCCTGGCACACAGAGCAACCAAGAGACCCAACGCGGACTGTGCCCAGGCCCAAGAGTGCTCCCTTGCAAGTGGGGCCTGTGTCCTGTCTGCAGTGTCCTCTGCGTGGGAGGAGGTGGGAATCGGGCAAAAGGACAGTGGCACCTGGGAGAAGGGGGCGACAGATTTCTGTAGCCCAGTGTTCCCAGTCACAAAGGGAATAAAGGTAACCATGGAGCCAGCAGAAAGGAGAATAGAGAATCATGGGATCGCAGCATCACAGAAAGGCCTGGTTTGAAAGGGACCTTAAAGATCATCCAGTTCACACCCCCTGGCATTAGCAGGGACATCTCCCACTACATCAAGTTGCTCCAAGTCCTATTCAACCTGACCTAGAACACTCGCAGGGATGGGGCAGCCACATCTTCTCTGGGCAACCTGTGCCAGGGCCTCACCACCCTCACAGTCAGAAATTTCTTCCATATATCTAATATAAACCTACTCTCTTTCAGTGTGAAGCCATTTCTTCTTGTCCTGTCCCTCTGCATCTTTCATGTAGGCTCCCTTCAGGACAGAATGTTGTGAACTGTTTGTTCATCCATAGCTTGTGCTTCCTACAGCATGGACAGCTCGGCAAACACTGGAGACCATGAAGATTGATGGTTCAAGCTCTGGAGACAGGGCATTTCCATCAGCCCCAAGAACTCAGGGCACCCTGGGGCCCATCTGCATGAAGCCCAAAACATTAAGGAAGAAATACGGCAGTGGCACGTGACAGTGGGGCTGTGCTGGTGTGAGCTGGGGGTGTGCCAGGGGCCCGTGGTGTCAGCAGCACCGGGAGCCCCAGTGCTCCCAGCCTGAGCACACGCCCGCGCCCTGCTGCAAGTGGCTGCCAGCGTGGAAGGGTGTGAATGTTTGCCTGAGAGCCTTGGCACTGATCGGGGCACATGTGTGCTGGTGGTTGTGTAAACGTGCAAGGCAGACATGGTGCGTTCCCACATGCCATGCCCTTCGATTTCATTTCCTGCCTAATGCATCCCATGCCTGGGAGTCAGCTGGCAGCACGGTTTGGTGCCGTACCCCGATGCACATCAGAAACCCAGTCCAGAATTACTCTCCCTATTGACCAACATTTCTGAGACAATAGAAAGATGAAATTAATTGCAGAACTCATGTTTCTAGAAGTAAATAGAATTAAGCAAAATGTTCTCTGCCAAAATCTGATCTAGTAAGAGTGAAAGGGAAAATAAAGGGAATGTTACGGGAAACGCTACTTTGTAACACTGCATTTCCCAGCAAAGATAACCTTAGATACAACCTCTGATCAAATCCACATTGTCCTAACAAGGTACCGCTGCACTAATCAGCTGCGTTTGTAGGGGCTGGAACAAACCTCAGCAGCAGAAGAGGGCAAAGCAGCCCTGGAGCAGCGCAGTCACGCAGGACCCTGTCACTGGCTCGTGTGCTCCTGCAGAGCCCGGGGCCATTTCGCTGGCTGCAGCAACAGTACAGCTTTACGTTAGCACTTTACCTGGCTGGTAGTGATGCCCACCACAGTGTGTGCAAGCTCTGTTACCCAAAGACTGTCTTTAAGCAGCCTTTTGAGATGACAACATCAGTCCTCCACCTGTGCGTGTCCGTAGTGCTGGTGCAGACCAGCCTGTGCGTCCTCCACACAGTAACAGGACTGAATTTCTTACAAATGAGAATAATCATAACTTCAGTTAACAACACAGCTTTGGGAATAAAGATATCTTTATAGTTGACTTGATCTTCTGGTTTTGTTACATCCTTCTCAAGGCTTTATTGACAAGCTTCTAAGCTTCGCCTGATCATGGCTGATGATGCTGGGGACCTCTTGCACTTGACATGATGAAAACTTAAAGGGCAAAATGACACCAGTGTTTCCTTTTGTCCCCGAGAGCTGGCAGACCTGGAATTGACCCTGTGACAGAGAAAGTCTGGGAACCACAGGCAGGCAGAGGCAGGAGCCTGCCCATGGACAGAGAGCGAGTCAGGGTGCTCAGCCTCCCTCCGCTCTTGGATGGAGCAGCTGTCACGGTCCTTGTCACTGTCACGGGAAATCCTCTCTGTCCTCTCCCGCAGTCACCCGCCTAGTGAGGGCCTCGGGAGAGGAGGAGCCGCAGCCCAGCAGAGTGACCATCCCTCGGGGACGGGGACACCCCGGGCTGGGGAGGGGAGCAGGGCTGGCTGCTGGCCAGGGCTCGCCCTGCACGGACCCTGCCTCCCAGAGGCTCCCGAACGAGCTGTGCTAAGCTCAGTTCCAGGGCTTAGGGCTGTTGAAAACATGAAAGACAGCTCGAGCACTGTCCAAACTGCCTAGCTCCACCTCATTTGGGAAAAAGTGAGAAGTGGGGGATATCCGAAATAATGAGTTTTCCGAATATTTATTCAAAACATGACAACAGATAAACTCCAATCACGTGTTGCATTCAAATATTGGGATACTTATTCCAAATATGGTGCTGTTGCAATTGTATGATAAACATGAAAGCGAGAGCACAGTTATTTATGTCCTGCCTTCAGCTCCTCAATAGCATGTTTAAGTTTAGGGTATTTATGCTCTTTCATCCAGCTGTCTGACTTTATCAAGTCCTGTACAACTTGTGAGAGGCAACCATGCCAGCAGCAGAGCAAGGCCCCAGCAGACCTTGGTAGAATGGGCTTCCCTCATGGAAAGCACATTATGTCCCTCCTGCTTCTCTCCTGGCCCCCATGGGGTGGTTCTGGCAGAAAACTGTTGTGTTACATAGTGCCCTGGCAAGGAGGGAAAGCCTTTCTCCCTGGCTGGGGCCGGAGGAGCTTCCAATATCATTTAAATGAAACAATAACTCGATGGTAGTGAGTGAGGGTTATTTGGGGTGCTCCAAGAAGGCACATACTGTGCCCAGGAGCAATGGAAATTTAGGCAAAGGGAAGTTTTGACTAAAGAGCCAAAAAAAGCTCTTGGCAGGACCTCCTGTACTCTGTGGAGCCACCTCTCGCGTGGCAGGATGGATGCCCTCCTTAACTGCTGATTTGGAATTGGATTCACACTCACTGGTAGGGTATTATGTTCACTTTCATGCTTTGCTCTGCTCTGGCCATGGACTGAAACTTTCGAAAGTACCGAGAAGAACAGGGTTGGAGCTGTACCCAGACATTCTCCTGGGACGTGGTCAGGCTCCAGTGCCTCCCAGCCCAGGGCCAAGGATTCCACATCTACCTGGGGGCATCTGAGTGGGACAACGGAGACGGGACAACTCATCACCTGAGGTGAGTGCAAAGCCAAGAAGGAAAACACACCCTCTGTCTGCTCCATCCTGGTTCTGGATGAAGCACCTCAGAAACCCACCGTTGACTCTGACTAGTCTGAATTGTGGCCTCCAACACTGGGATTCTGAGTTTAATCAGAGACCCCAGGGCTCTTTGCAAGTACAAGTTTCCTAAGGGAAACTTTGTAGAAGAAGAACTAATAAAGGACAAAGCCACAGAATTGTGAAGACAAGAGATGTTCCTTCTGACTTGCCGAACCACGAAAACAGCAATACCAGTTGCAAAATATTCCAAGGATAATCCATCTTCTACCAACAGGCTCAGAAGATGGGTGTCCTCCCTCTTCAGGGGATGGGCAACAACGCCACTGAATGCCACCAGTACTGTAAAACAAATTCCTCCCAGAGTGACCTTGTGCACAGCCTCGCACAGACACCACACACCCCATGTTCCTCTGAGCACGGCTGGTTGAAACCATCTCCCAGATCTCCTGATGTCGCTGTCCCTCACCCTTAAATAACAGACATATTGTTACATCAGCTTTTCCAAGTGCTCAGCAGCTTTATGATCCACCGAGGGCTCCTTGGAGGCTCAGCCCTGGACTCTGCCTGCAGCAGAAAGAGGAGGCAGTGCTCACTGCTTTGCACACAGCATAAAGCTTCCAGGGGAAAATCAGACAAATAGCTCAAGTGCCTACGTTGCACTTGCAAATTAGTGTTGGATAATGCCTCCAAGTCTTAAGTTTATCCTCTGAAGCTTTGTCACAGGAGATTCCTTATGCACGTAAATATACAGCATGCTCAGAATCCATGGGATTTCTGCATTTACAGCATCCAGCTCCTCCTCCACCTTTACAGTGTGATCTCCTAAACCCATTGAATGTGTCTTAGCACTTGAATGATAACAGTAAAGAATGAAGAGGGAACCTCAGTATGTTCTGATGTTTCTTTGCTCAGGATTTGTGCCTATATGTTACGTCATGTGTACATTGTCTCAGGTCAGACGCTCTCTGTCTCTCCATCTTACCTGATCTTGTTTACATCTGTTTTGTCTTCACAGAATCACAGAATGGATTAGGTTGGAAGGGACATTAAAGATCATCTCATTCCAGCCCCACTGCCATGGGCAGGGACACCTTGCACTATCCCAGGTTGCTCCAAGTCCTGCCCAACCTGGCCTTGGACACTTCCAGGGATGGGGCAGCCACAGCTTCTCTGGGCACCCTGTGCCGGGGCCTCCCCACCATGCAATCCTCCTCTGAGGCCAGGTGAGTGATCAACACCAGATGAATGCACATCAGCCTTTTACACAAGTCTACTGCAGGGTAAGAATCTACCCGTGGTAGCACTTTTTTGATTGCTTTTGACTACACTTTTGCATGGATCTCCCTTTTGGGATCAGTAATTCCTTTGAATGCAAAACTTTGCACTACCAGCTGGAAAATTCACTTGTCGGACTGACTTAAGTATAACTGGGTTCCTTCCACTCTTGGCTGAAGTCATGTAATTTTCCAACACCTACAACACTTTCCACATCATGGGCTGAAGCCTTTAGTATATTATTGAATATTAATCTCATTAAAGCTGTTTCTCTCTCATATATGTCCACTTATTCTCCTACTTTGTCCTTTTTTTTCAGAAAGAAAGACAAAATTGGACGAAGAGATGACTTTATTATTAGTTTATGTGTGTAATTCACAGAATGACGGAGCAAAGAGGCACATGATAAGATGCATGAACAGGGTGCTTGCCCTCTGAAACCACTGCGGGTGGTGAGATGGTCTGAAAAAAGACATCCAGGCCTCCAAGACCTGAAAATAGAAGTCCAGCCTGGAGTCCAGACCATAAAACAGGTGTTTGTGGAAACGCTTTTCTGGATGGGCAGGGGGAAACATATTCTGGACAGCACCATTTCTAGGAGGACAGACAAGGACAACCCAGGTGCAGTTGTTTCTTAGAGCACGCTTTTACCTCCACATGAACAAGGGCATTGCCCGACCCAGGGATGCTCCAGGCCTCAATGTGCAGGTGTCAGAGCTGAGCCTGCAGCCCAGAGGGTTTTCTGCCTTCACCAAACAGAACCTCCTCACCTTCCAGAAGCTGCTGCTCTGTGACACCCTCTGCTCCCACCCAGGCGTCTCGTAAGCCACAGCAAAAGCAAGGGGATTGTGCTGGCGTCTCCGAGGCTGGGATTTAGCCCAGGCATCACAAAGTCCTGCATGTCTGTTGATACTGATGGTGGCATCTCCTCTGGAAGGAGCCCAGCACGTTTCTTACAGCCTGACGAGCTGCGGTGCCAGCCAGAGAGGACGGGGCTGTGTTTGTCAGCTGAGACCATTCTCATCTGCTGCTCCATCCTCCCCTCCTGCAGCCTTGCTAATCCCTGTGCGTTCTCTGAGCAGTGCTTCCTCGAGCCCTGTGCTGGGGAACAGCAGTGGACAGCCCTCCTTGGATGAGCTAAAACCAGGGCTGGAGGCAGGGAGATAAAACCAGTTCTCCCACTGTGCTGTACTCAGCAGAACTAATTGAGGGGCCTGTTGAGAAACAATACACAGCAATATCCACATTATAGAGATATTTGTGCAGGCCAGAACCACACTTAAAAGCATCTTCCAGTTCTTTTACCACCCGTGTTTCATTTGCATTGTAGGAAAATGAGCAGCAGGAAAGCTGAGAACTTGCTGATTTCCTCAGATTGTTCAGTAAAGCCTCCCAGTAACCACCTTCCATCCCTGCCATCTCAAGGCACTGC
Source organism: Atrichornis clamosus (assembly GCA_013400975.1). Classification (NCBI taxonomy): domain Eukaryota; kingdom Metazoa; phylum Chordata; class Aves; order Passeriformes; family Menuridae; genus Atrichornis; species Atrichornis clamosus. The sequence goes on from WBMZ01005844.1 coordinate 28,977, forward strand.
TAACATGGAGGATAAGCAGAGGGAATGCTGCACATAGGCAGGTGACCAGATCGATTTTTCTGGCAGAGCATCACAAGTTTTCTGCTTAGAGGCATTGCTTATGCAGGTTTTTACACTCTGGGTCAAGTAGAGGATTCCAAACCTTTTGAGCACCATTAATTTGCAGCAGCATTCCCACTGCCTGAACCCTATTGCTTTCAAGAAAGTAGCTGACTAGGAGCTTGGGCAACTTGGAGACAGCATTTGGCTTTGGCATATGAGAATTTAGGCTTCAAATCTGTTAAAGATGAAGCTGATACCAGGAGCAACAGTTTGAAGATGAGGCTGAGGTGTGGTGCCTGGAATCCAGGCTGCTTGTGGGCTGGAGTTGCCAAGGGATTCCTGAGGCTGAGCAGGACAAATGCAGGTGAGAGCTGGCCAAGTCTCACGCGTTGCTGCAGGAAGCAGGATGTTTTGGTGTGGATGTTAGTAGGGCAGGCTGCTGACCAGTGCTGGCCCCTCTGCATTCTGAGGGAGGAGATACCAGCTGCAGAGCCAAGTGTCAGAAATGCCTCCTCAGAGCACCTGAGGGGTGGGGACAGGGAAAGGGAGCAGCAAGATGGTTTGTGTTCACACAAGCTACCAGGAGACAGAGCACATGCAGTCATGCCATCAGTCTGTGCAGGAGGAACAGCAGGGCTTAGAGATAAAGAAGAGTTACGGATACAGTTAAAAATAATGAATGGACTTCACCTAGGAAGGAGAGCAGGCACAGAAGGAAATTAGAGTTTGCGATCATATGACAGCAGATAAAGGAAGTCAGTCCTGAGTCTATTAGGAAGGCTTGCCCTGACTCCAAGAGAGCCATCCCAGCATCCCAGAGGGCTCATCCCTGCCTTGCTCAGTCCTGTGTGACTCACTGGTGCAGGGCAGAGCACAGAGCAGCAAAGCAACCCCTTTTCCCTGCCGATGGCCCATGACGAGCCTCGGAGCATCATCCCAGAGGAGCTGGGGGTGTAGATTTGTGCTGCCACGCCCAGGACTGTGGTTCTGGTGTGCTGCAGTGGCACAGCACTGCGGGAGGGCACCAGACAGGGCCAGGGCTCAGGCTGCAGGTGGCTGTGGTGCCACCAGTGGGGTGCATGTGGGTGAAAATCACTTCACCTGGAAGGACCCCGTGCAGGCTCTGCTGCGGTGAGACATCAAAACTTCCTGGGGCACCTTCTAGGGAGGAGAGCACCAGGGTGGGACATCAGAGAGTGAAGCCATAATAGAGATTAAAAGAGATAAAAGAGATAAAAGAGATTGCTCGTACTGGAGGGAGGCAAATCAGAAGGGCAGCTCTGAAGAGAGCCCAGTCTAGACTGAGATGACAAGCTAGAAGCTGCCCAAAGTGAGCTGAGGTGAATCCCAACCTGAAATCCAGCAACACCCTAGGGGAATTGCTGTCTGTGGGCTAGGAAGGGATGTGGCCTTTCTCATTTTATTTGCAATTCTGGAGCAAGGAGACAAATATTTACTGGGATGTTTATTTGAGAACAAGTTGGTGGGAAGAAGAGCACGGCTGATATCAAAGGAATGCTCATTCGTGTCACAGCCTTTGGAGGCAGTGTTTATGATTAATTCATCTTTCTATGATCAGCACTATTCACAAAGTGTTTGCTATTTATTTATTCATTTATTACCCTTTTCTGTATCCATCAGAGTGATTTATAACATATAATGAACTGAAGATCATTAGTGCGTGACTGAAGAACTGGTACAAGCTTATCTTCAGGACATTACTCGGCAAAGTACCAAATTCTCTTTTGAATTTATTTTCCCCCATCAATACATCATCTAAGATGTGGTGTTTTCTTGAGCCTGGCCATTCCGAAGATGTTATTTCCCTTTGGGAGGCCCTGGTTGTTCAAATGTTCAGCAGTTGACAGCTGCCTGGAACGCACTACAAAAGAATTAAAGCCAAAAACATTTCAATCTTTTCATCTTTCTAGCTTTAGACTGAATCAGGCACTGGCTACTACTTGTTGCTGCTATTCACGATATAGCTGGTGTTGCTGTGACCTTTTCTCTGTTATGGTCTTATCTGATGTTTGCAGGACTTTGTGTAATTGAGGGGTTTATGCATAACCATGTTTCTGGGTCATTTTCTTTCTGTTTCTGGAGGACTTTATCATTGGTGAAAGGTGCTGCAGAAGTGACGTCACAGCATGAAATCCTCCAGGAAGTCATGAGGCAGTTCCAGCAAAAAGCAGCTCTGTGCTGCTCTGAGCAGGTGGCCCCAGCCCTGGGCAGAGGGGCCACCCACAGCCCAGCTGGGATGTCCCAGGTCACAGGAGGCAGGAGCTATGGCAGCAGGGGAAGCCAGAACACTCTTCTTGCTCCAGAGTTGTCCTCATCCAGCAGAGCCTGGGGCAGTCCAGCGAACAGAAGGTGAGTCCAGCACAGGTTGGAGTGTGTTTTCAGTCCAAGACACCATTTCTGAGAGAGGCTTGCTCTGTTCAGGCAGCACAACTGGGCTCAAGACCCTCCTGTGCCTCGGCAGTATGAAGCCTCTCCCCACAGTGCCCCTGGCAGGGCACGCTGCTGTCACCCCTTTGCCCATCCACATGTTACTGCTCAAAGCCCAGCAGTGACCTGTCCCTCTGGGTTCTTGTGCCCAGCTCCCTCAGTTTGACATTTGTCCCTGGGTTGGCCATGGTTTCCCAATGCTTTTGGCCTTTCCTCCTGCTCTGCTTAGTGTTAGTGTGTGCACAGCCTGGGAGAAGGCTCCTTCTGTAGCCACTTGTCCACGCAGGTCACAGTGCTGCTGGTGGAAATGTGTGAAACCCCACACTTCTGGACGTGGGTTTTCCCCTGGTGGCTCAGCGCCCGTTGGAGGGAGGAGAAAGGCTCTGCCACTGCATGGGCTCTCCACATCCTGTGACTACAAAAACACCTGGCTGAGGGAGGAGGCTCGGTTTAACTCAGTTCCCAACACACTTCAAAGAAAAGTTTCAACAGCAATTTTAACTTCACAGATAGGACAGAGCCTGTGTGTGAACAGTTTCAAGCTTTGTATGAGTCTTGGTGTTGCCCCTATGTAAGACCCTGAAGCAGCAACTTCATTTCTCATAATTCCAGCTTAAAGCATGGATCTCTGGAGGACTGCCTGAATCTAGGAGCTGCAGCCTCTGGAACTGTGAGATCTAACACTTTCTGCCTGGCACTGGCTGCAGCACCATGCAGCATTTGAGTTATGTTGCAAATTTTTGAAGGTTGTGAAAATAAAACTGTCTTTAGGAAGAATGACTGTGTAACATCCTTTGCAGGGGCTGTACTCCCAGCACCTGGGGAAGATGATTATGTCCTATTTTGAAATAAGAACAACAGACTCCATCTCCCTGAGGCAGAGCACATGCTCTGCACAAAAGGAGGTCAAGAAGCATTTCTACCCTGCAGCTGTGTGGCATTGCTGAAAAGCAAAGAAAAGCAAAGAATTCCTCAAGAAAATCTTCTGAGAATACAGCTCCAACGGAGAAAATCAGGTACAGTCTAGTGGGAAGGCTTGCTAATTGTGAAGTCCTTCCTTTTTGAAAAATAAAGTTACAAAGGAGCAACTCTCCTACCACTGTTGTACCAGCACTCCTGAAAGGTAGTGGGAGAAAAGAATCACAGAATCACAGGCCTGTCATCCACACTCTTCCTCCAAAGGGAATTAGCAGCAACACCAGGTCAGATCAGCCATAGTTTGTTTACCTGAGTCTTCAAGACTCCCAAGGACGGAGAGCCCATGGTCTCTTTAGGTGATCTGTTCTACTGTTGCACTGCTCCTCTTGCTGGAATGTGTCCTGAAGTCCAGTCTGAACTCCCACCATGAGTGGCTTTTGGCGTTTCCTGTGCTGTCTCCCATTCTTGAGAAGAGCTGGAAGCAGTTGCCTTTGGCTCTGCCCTTCAAATAGCTGCAGTCTCTGTTCGATTCCCTCTGAGCCTCCTTCTTGCCAGGTGAAACAAGTCCAGAGTCTCACATCGCACTTTGCAGTGAGGTGCTGTCCTCAGCTTCTCCCACAGTCAGTAGGGGATCCAGCATGGAAAACCCTCCTGCCGGGGTGCCTCCATCAGTAAGGAGCAGGGAGAGGCAGTGCACGCCCTCAATTTGCTGGCCAAGCTCCTCCTACAAGTGCTTTGCCTTGTTCACAAAAGGCTGCACTGCTGGTCACGTCCGGCCCGGCATCCACCACAGGGCCCAGGTCCTTTCCAGCTGCTCAGCCCCTCGGTGATGGGCCTGGGCAGAGGAAGGATGTTAGCAAAGCTCTCCCTGTAGCCTATTTCTGTCTCTGCAGAACCAAGACAAAGGACAGCACTGCAGAGCAAGAACTCTTCAGGATGGAGCTCCCTTGCCACAGCCACTCTAGAGCTCAGAGGCAGCCGGTCCAGAAGTGTCTCTGCACCCTGACTGTTCTGGAAGATGGCAGAGCCACAGCCACAGCCACTCCAGCTGTGATCAGCCAAAGGCAATCATAAGGACAGACATTCTGAGGGACTACAGCCCAGCTAGCCAAGGATCCAGCCTCTGGCAGTGATCAATAACAGGTGCCTGTGAAGGGAGACGAGGACGCCATCTGAGATTGTGGTTCTCACCTCCAGCAGTGAATCTCAGGGACTGTCATGAGAGTTTTGAGCCTCTCTTGGACATTGTTATACAATGGTTGTGTCTGATGTACTAGGCAAGAATGCTCTAACTGCTGCTGGTTGAAATTTTAAGCAGATGAACAGACCCACTTTGGGCCCACCTCTGTGATCCCCACCCAGCTTCCAAATTCAGTGGCAATGCTGTACCTGCAGCATTATCTCATCACACTGGGCATGGCTGCTGTTGCTTAACCAAGGGACATCTGGCGGTGGGTGGGAAAGGATTTGCTGCTACGAGGAATCACCGAGCAGCCAAACACTCACCGAAGTCTGCTGCACCCACAGCCAGGCAGGCAGGAGCTCAGACAGCCCCGTGCTGCCAGCACCACGCTGGGGTGGCGGGGGATGGAGATCTCCACTCCACCCATCTCAGCCGCATTTCTGGGAGGACTGGCACTGCCCTGACAGGATGTGGTCTGTGCCAGGGGGTGCGGAAAGCTGGTTAAAGGCAGCAAGAATGGAAAATGTTCACTGCTGTTTCTGTTTAGCTTCAGGAACTGATCCAGCTGAGATAATAACAGAAGAGTTCACTTTGCCATGTCAAATATGCAGGTACTTTGCAGTATTAAGATTTGATGTCCTGTTCTTATAAAACTGGCCCCTGCTGATTATGGGAAGAGAAAGTTGCCCATAAACAATGTTTTATTTCTTATTTAACACAAATTCTTGGGCAAAAGGAGTCAATCAATTTTTCATAAAGTATAAAACAGAGATAAGTGCTTGGGATCATGTGTGACTCCCTGTCAAACAGAACCGATAAATCCGTGATGCAGTACAGGGAGTGCTTTGCAAGTATTGTCCAAGTGACCTTTTCATTAGTTTGCCTTAAGCAGTTAATCTCTTTTTTCCAGGATGCAGACTATTTTAAGTCCCATTACATCATACATGTATTTTAAATATTAATTTTTCTTCCATGTCATGCCTAGGAGGATTTGGTTGTTTTTTACCTTCTTTTAATGCAGCCCTCCCCATCTTGCTGGGTTTTCCAGCAGTCAGAGTTAAGGAGCTTCCAGGAAAGAACTGAAAGTACTTGTTTGCAGGGAGTATGTGAAACCTGAGGGGCAGGATGGGAAGCCCTGTGATTTTGGAAAGCCTGCCAGGCCAGAAGCAGGGACCTCTCCAAAAGCAGCTCTGTGATGGCATGGGAAATATAGGGCCAATGAGTGGAGGCATTTACTGCCTGTGTGTGGGGTACCATAAACGGGAGAAATGCAGGACTGAGCCAGTGCACCTCAGCAGGGCTCCAGCTTCTACAGAAAAATACTTGAAAATGATTTAGAAGAAAATACTGTGCTTCAAAAGTGTCACTGGCATGCTGTTTTTTCTCACTCGTAAATCATTTTGGACTCCCTGTGCCACTTACAGACAGAGGTACCAGGTACCACCTGCCAAAGGAGCCCAGAGTCTTTAAACAAAGCTGTTCCCAGCTTTGTGCTGGCCCTTGCAAGCAGCGTAAAAAATGCCTCGACAACACCTTTGGTGTGTTCCCATCTCCCTGTATTTGGAGTCACTGGTCTCATAACAACAGAGCCCCAGTACGGAGCTCAGCTTTGTGCAGAGTTCACACTTTATTATTAGCCACAGTTGAAAGAACAAAAATAAATCAACTTTGTTCTTCTGAGTCGTGGGTAAAACAGAGATCATGGTATTTATAAGTGAGGTTGCAAAGGGTAAAGCAGGAACATGTTTTGTTGATATCCAGGGGTAACACGCAGTGCTCAGCAAGTGTCTCCTCTCCAAAAGGGGCTTGTTTTCCCTGCGGGGCAGAGCTCCTGCCAGGCTGGCCCCGCTCTGCACAGCTACACACAGTCAGTGCTCTGCTGCTGGATCAGCTCCACAGGATCCCTGTGCTGCTGCCATGGAGGACCCATTCCTGCTCACACCAGTGGACCCTGGAGGACAGACAGGGCAGCCTGTCCTCACCACGATCAGGATGTCTTCCAGGCCTGGAGGCATAGGCTGTAGGTGGGAGCCTTTATTTTTGTCTTGGGCACATTTCCTGCTTCTCTTCAAGCAAACTTGTGAGAGAGAGCATCATGGAGACACCTCACCATCAGATGAATATAGTTAAAAAATGTGTGAGGGTTTTTGAAAGCAGTCCAATGAAGCCTTGCCTGGACCAATGTCCCTTTCTCAAACTTTCTGGAGGGCAGGAAGTAGTGGAACAATCACCTGACATAGTCCCGTCCAAAAAATAATCACCCAGCCATGGTATCCCAGTCTGCTGAAACCAGAGTGAGGAATCAGGGGCCTGAGAAAACCATAACGAAACAAGGAAAGTGATAGGTCAGTGTTGCACATCTAGTTTAGCCCAGTCCCATGCCATCTATTCTGGTTCCTCTGCCACATCAGTGGGACTCTTCAGGACTCTCTTCTGGGTCTCAAGTGTTTGGGGTTGCTCCTGTGAACCTGCCAAGTGGGATGCCCCCAAGCCTAGATCCCACCATCTCAAGGACCAGAGCAGATAAAGCTTGCTCCAAAGAGGTTCTTCATCTCCCCAGAGTTTCCCTCTACTTCTCCAGAGCTGGAGAAATCATTCACTCAATTCCTTCAATGTATTCCCTGGTATTTCAGGCCAGGTATTAAGAGGAGGAAAGGGATTGTCCCAGGTACTGACTGGAGGAGTGAGAGCTGGAGGCAATTCCTCTCCATTGTCCCCTACGGGAGTGTCAGGTGGTTGAGGCAGAAGACAGACAAACAGAAAGGAAGAGGAACCTGCCTGCCTGCCTGCCTCCGTGTAGCCTTGATTATCTCCTCAGGTCTAGCATCTGACCCAGTTCTGTCCCAGGAGGAGGGCAAAAGGGGCAGGAGACCACTCTGGAGAAGGGGGCTGAGATGAGCTTCCCCGCAAGACTCCTGAGTGCTGAAACTTCCCATGCCCTCATTAGTCTTGGCCATGGCCGTGCTACACTATTGCTACACTCTGTGCAGAGCCAGAGCGAGGAATTAAAACATTTGTGTTATTTCTATAATCATGAATTTCTGAGGTTTTTTGTGCAGCGCTTCTATATTTTGCCCTTCCTTCTCAACAGTAACACCCAGGTTTTTCTTTATGTTCGTATAATGCAAACAATTTCACAGTTCCAACAGCACTAACTCTGAGAGTCAACCTCTCCTCCCCTTGTTGCATCTCCTGAAGGTTTGATCTACAAAGACTACACTCTGGACCACTCTTTGGACAGAGTTTTTATTCTCAGCTTCTGTTGCAACCTTAATAAAAATATTTCTTCTTCAGCAATGGCTTTTACACTTTTTATTATCCAAAGGGATTCCCTTACACTAAAACAGCACAGGTTTACAAAAGTAAAGAAAAGCACTTCTTGTGTGGGTGAGGCTGAGTGTCCAGATGTGATGTGCTGGCGGCCACACCACGGATCCCATCCAGTCCAGGAGCGTGGACATCAGGAGCTCTCCCACAGCAATTGGGCCAACAGGAGAGAGAGTTTAACTTAGAGGCACTTCAAAACCAGAAATACTTTCTGAATATTCAGGAAGTCACACGAGTGTTATCTTGGGCTAAAGAGCTAAACAGCGTTCGTAGCTACTTGATGAATCGTTAGCAAACTGAACTTTCTTGCCAGCTCCGGGGTCTGCCCAGCAAGCACCTCACAGGACCTGACCCCCGGCGTCTCCCAGGGCACACCACCACTCAACAACTGCTCCGTGCGCGTTCTGTGCACCAGCAACATATGGACACGATCTCGCGCAGACTGTTGTGGCTGCTCCAACACATGAAATGTAAATTGCGAAAGTGAAATTGCAAGGGGAGCTAATCTCCACGTTGTATTAGACAAAATACCAGCGTGCACACAGATAAGCACCAAGTGTGAAGTGTCCGGCAAGAGGAGGTTTCGCATTCCGCCTGACTCAATGGAGCCTTAAAATAGCACTTCCCAGTGGAACACTTTAAACAAAGACATCCAAGGGGTTATTAATACCATGAGACAGAAACCGGTTTTATGTATTCCAGCACAGAAGGGCAGAAAGGGAGCGTCACACGTGGAGCCGAGTCCGGTGCGTGTGCGGGCAGCCACTGCAGGCAGCTCTGCGCCCCGCAAACGCCGGCTCTGCCCGAGCTCGGGGAGGGAGCAGGGCCTCGCCTGCTGCAGGTGCCTGCGGGATCTGCCAGCCCTCCTGCAGCCCAGCAGGGCAGGAGGCACCAGCTGCAGCAGGCACATTGCTGCTTCCAACCGGCTGCTCGGAGCGATCCTGCTGCGGGGCGAGGGATGAGAGCAGCGGGTGCTGCTCCCGCAGCCTGTCCCTGTCCACGCTGCCTCTGAGGGCTTGAGGGGGCACAGTCGTGGGGGCACAGCTCTGTTTGTCCCACAGCCTGGGCGACACACAGGCTTTTGGATGCAGCCACGTGGATCGACCACGGACTTGAGATCTGTTTTGGAGACACCCCCCAGTAAACGTCCTCTACCCGGGAGTGCGCAGGAGAGCAGCAACCTCTGCTCTTGCCACAGGCAGCTCTGCCTGCCGGACAGGAGCTCTCTGTTCTCTGCCTGCACAGACTCCCTGCTCTCTTGGAAGTGCCACCTGTTCTGTGCCCAGGCACGTCTGCTCGCTGGGAATGATGTGGAGGTTCCCCCTCCTCCTGCAGGAATGCTGGCATCCTCCGGGAGAGCCCTCGTCTCTGCAGCCACCCCCTGCCCTCTGCCCTTTCTCAAAGGGCAGGGGAAGTTTGGCAGCAGAGACCTCTCTAATTTTTTGGCTGTCCCTTTGCTGTGTCTGACCCCATTCCCACCATTCCCTGGAGCCCCAGAGCCTCCAGCTGCCATCTACATGCAGTTTTTCCTTGTGGATTGTTTTTTATCTGGGTCTTGGGGAGACCAAAACAGAGGAGGTGCACGAGCACAACTTCCCGTATTCGTTTTCCATTCTGCAGAGTGCTGCACGGCGCATGCAGAGCCCTCATTGAACTGAGACACCTGAGAAATGTCACAGCTTTTTGTACTTCCACCAGTACATTCCTACACATCACAAGCAACACCAAACAGGAACGTACATTTGCAACACGCTGAATGAAACGTCCTGGTGCACTTATGTCCTGCGTCCACCACGGGCAGTCCCCCTCCAGTGGGTGCTGCAGGACTGTCCCTGTGCCCTGGCACACAGGTTCGTGGAGCTGCACATCTCCTCCCGTGGCTCTGCCAGATGTGGCACGTCCTCCTCCCGGGACACCTGCATCTGCCCAGCCCACGCCTGCCTGGAGTCTCCCAGTGGGAACAGCCAGAAACACTCTTGAAATCTCTAAAGATCAATGGGACTGTGAAAAAGGTGAGAGTCATCAAAAGTCACGTGAAATGTCCACATTGAGCTGTCATCTGTGCTCCCAAGGAAGGGGAAAGGAAGCCAGGGGGGCTTCATGAACAAATTGGAGTAAATGGGCTGTTTTACCCAAAACAACACCAAGTGGTGAATGCAAGAAGTAGAAAGGTTTCTCATTTCTCTGGATTTCCAGCCACTGTGAGCTGACTCCAGAAATTAGTAAAATGAAATTTGGTCTTATGCTTCCATTACAGGCATTTTCAATAGCAGTTTTCAGTCCCTTTGCCTGCTTATCCCTTTTACCAGCACAACAACAGAGGTGACAATACAGAGGTCAGGGAAATGGTGTAGGTTTAAAAAAAAATTTTTTTTTTAATTCCAATCTCTAAATCTGTTTAAATGTATAAGACAAATAGATATTGGAGCACAATTTCCTTCAAGCCTAAAAATGAATCCTCCCCATCAGCATTCAATAGTTTTTGGGCTTATGAAACTTTGTGCAATTAAATGTCAGTGAAGAGAAGCACTGCTGAGAGGACTGGGATGACACTTAACAGATGAGAAAGACAGGATATCCCACTCCATAGCAATTAATAGCAATTCATATCTCTCAAGACATAATTAATAGACCCACACATATATGATTGAGTGCTCCTTAACTAGCTTTTACAATTTCTTGTGATGTAAGTGTGATGGGAGAGTGCAAACCCAGCCTACGATGAAGCACTGGCAGGACTGCGGGGGCAAGGTAGCATCTGCTGAAAACTGTGATGAAGCAAGAATTTATCCTGGCTGGAAGTTTCCTACCGACTGTTTCATCTCAGTGAAATGTCCCAAGAGCTGACTGGCAGGAGAGCTTCTGCAGATCCTACTTCTGGTGCCCAGGGCTGTGCACTGAGGGCCCCTCTGCAGTGCTGCCTGGACATTGATGTGGTTGTGCGGGGGGCCTAAATATTTGATTCAGTTTGGTTTTAGTACCAGTTCTTGATGCAATATCTTGATGGAAAGCCAACAAGGCCTGTGACTGTTAAGGACGGTCAAAGGTTAATCTGCTGCAGGTGCAGTGCACCCAGTCACAGATACACTGGTTATTGTCACAAAATTTAGAGTTTTTGCATTGTGACTGATTTTTTTCTTGTTCTTCAATTTTCAATGTTTGGGGTGGGGCATTTGGCTCCATAGTTCTGGTTTATATCTCATACAAAAATACAAATAACAAGGATGTGTAATTATTTTTTCACATTAAAATATTGTTGTGGTGTTAAAATACAGGGTCCGTTATTACCTTAAAAACATTAAGGAAAGACAGACTATTGTAAACAGACAAGCAGAAAATGATTTATAATAAGCATGTATCAACCCAAAACTTCTTCTGCACAGCTCTGCTGTGTCCCCTGCAGTGCTGTGGTGGATTTAACAGCCCTGGCTCCCTGGGCACGGCCCCGCAGCCGCCCCGGTGTGTGCTGCCCTGCCCAGCACATGGGCACAGTGGGGACAGCCCGCAGTGCCTAATCTTCAGAATGCACACTTTTTCCAGCTTGAATTCCTGACACCGAGCACACTCCTGGGACAGAGTCCAAGCCCAGGCAGAGTGAAATCCTAAACTGTCCATGAGACAGCATTCGCGGAGCAACAGACTGACAGAAACCCCGGCGAGGAGTTTCCAAAGCAAACATCGTGTGTGCAGTGATAGGATCTGAGATGGAGTTTTTTTGCTGGAGTCAACCTTTCTTGTTTTCCTTATGGCAAATACTAATGAACTCAATGGTAAAATATGGCATTTCCCAAACAGCAAGTCTCCTCCCCGAGATGCACCATCTCCGGTACGGGCCTGTCATCAAGCCTTCGCCTTTAATCACTCAACACATGTTTTCAATCCACATGTTCATATGGTAATAACTTCACTCTATTAGTTTTCATTTGTCAGACCGAAATGGCCTTTAGGTTGGAGCATGCTGTAGGACACTGTCCAGGCAGGTTATTCTTAGCAACAGATGAATTTACAAAGAAAAGGCAGGTCTGCAGTTCAGCATTTGCTTTTATTGCCTGCTCTGCTCCCCTCACACCTGACCTCCAGCCTCTCCTCCAGCCCCTTTCCAGCCAGCAGCCACCATCAGCTTCCCACTTTGCTTTGTGCTTTACATCAGTTACTAAAAAATGATGATGAGACCATCAAACCCAGCTTGTTTCGGCCTGGAAATTCCCTGTCTGCCTCTTTCCACTACACCCATGGCAAACAAAATCATGTCTCAGCAAGATCCTTACAAATCCAACAGAACTGGACTGGTGTAATTCTTTTCTGTGAGGGTGGGGAGGCCCTGGCACAGGGTGCCCAGAGCAGCTGTGGCTGCCCATCCCTGGACGTGTCCAAGGCCAGGCTGGACAGGTCTTGGAGCAACCTGGGATAGTGGAAGGTGTCCCTGCCCATGGCAGGGGTGGAATGAGATGAGCTTTGAGGTCCTTTCCAACTCAACTCAGTCTGTGATTCTCTGATTCTGTGGTGGATGCAAAGGGTGATGTGCAGTGGTCCACGTCACCTCACCATGGGAATGCACTGGGTCTGCCCAATAACTTCCTTGGCCGTGCTTTGGCCCTAAAGGCAAGGCAGCTTCTCTGTGAATAAAGGCAGCAGGAGCCTGGAGCTGAGCTCTTCTCAATCACATCACACACCACAGTACAGCAGCTCTGGCATCTCAGAAAGAACCAGTCTGCTCATATTATTGCAAAATGGGGTATTGCATTTAGTAGTGCTGTTTGCTTATTGCACAACAGAAGAGCAGTTCTTGGAAAGTAGAGATTACTCTGTCAAGGTACTCTCAGAAAGCAGCTGCCATGAGAATTTTATCAATGCTGAATCTCTCCTTTCTGCCTTCCTTTGGGACATTGCATTTCCAAGACGTAACTCTGTGCTCAGGTTCATGCTCTGAGCTCTGCATTCTCCCCATCAGATCCTCCATAAAAATTAATTCATGGCCTCTCCTGAGCAGGAGGTGTTCCTGAAGATGACACTCTCCCCACCCAAGGAAATAGTTTGAGACTGCCCAATAAATTACTGCTAAGATGGTTGTTTCATAATGGTTCCTAATTGCCCTGTGATGATCACAGATATCAACCATATCTTCCAAAAGGCTATTTCAGCCTATATATGGTCAGAAGATCATTGGGCCAGCATATTTGTTTTGTTGTGCTAGAATCAGATAGCCAGGGCCCATCTCTGACTCCAGTGGGGTGGAGAGACAACACTGCAGAGGGTGACGCTTCTGAAATTATGGAGCCTATGAACTGAATATGAGTTATTCAAGTTATTGTTCCTTCTCAAAGAGCAACTGGGAAGAAGGAGGGGAGCAAGAAACAGCAGCAGAAATATTAGGGATAATAAAAAAGCCGAAGAGTCATTACACAACTCTCAAAGATGAAAAGTTGCCTATTCCAGTATCAGTAGAAAAGTTTTCTCCACAATCTCCTTTCACTGTGCCATTGGATACAGGAGTTTTTGCCTCTCTGTCAAGGGAGGATGCACACAGGGAGTTAATACACATTTGCCACGTCAGCTTAGTTGTGACCAATGCTTTCTTTCACAAGTGCAATCAAATCATGACAGAAATGATTATGGTATAATTTGCAGCTCTGCAGCATAATTGCCATTGAGTGGAGACTGAAAGAGCGGGTTATTCATGCAGAGGAAAGCAATCACAGAAGTCACAGGCTCCCGGTGACTGTACCAGCCCACCCCTCACTTCTCCCTGCCCAAAGCCTCTTCCAAGCCCTCAGTTGCCTCCAGCTGTGCATCCCTGCTCCTCCCCTTGCCTGTGTGCACAGGAGGCTTTGGATCACTGCTTGCTCCGTGGGCAGAGTCTCCCTTTCAGGTGCAACAGAGCAGGGAAAAACAGGAGTGTCCGCCCTGTGCTGTGCTTCCCAAGGGCTGTGAGAACAGGGCTGGTGGGGAGAAAAGGCTTTGCAATTAATAGTCCCAATATCAGCCAGAGGCCCTGGACCTCCTCTGATGACTGAGATCCAGATCAACCAGGCTGCTGCACCTCAAAAGAGCAGGGGGCCCAGATGTGTTCTTTCCAAGGGAGAGACTTCTGCTAGGTGAGACTCGGCAGTTTCCCAGTGGCCGTGGGTGTTAACAGCATGAAGAGGAAGGGGCAGGTTGGTGAAGGAAGCAGCTGTTTCTCTTTGGTGTACACTTGTTCCCTTGGAGCATTTTGCTCAGTGCTTGAGTAGATACTTGAGGAATAGGATATAATTGTCAACCTCTTTCCACCATTTTTTCTTGAGTTTCTCTAAGATCTCTGTTAGAAGGCACTATTGCAAGGACAGTGTATTTCAAGGTGGTTTCCAGATATGAAACAAAAAACTTTGTAAAACTGATAGAATTGTAACTGGGTTGGTTTACGCATCTTGCTGCTGATTTACATGAGCAGAAGTACAGCTTAAAGAATGAAAGTCTGTTTGTACTGCTTACACTAATAATTTGTCACAAGTTTCCACTGCTGAATGAAAACCCGAATCAGTCCATCTTGGAAACAGAGTATGTGCTGTCAGAATAAACATTTCACTTTACCAGAGGGGACTCAGAGTGCACACACACAAACAAAAGACTCTGTGGAGTAAACCATTAATATGCATATTGTCATAGCATTGCATCAAACCACAGATACAAACCTGTCTCTGCACTCTCTGACATTACAACAAGGAATAAAGAATTTCTTCTCTGTTTGTTAACAAGCAGAATTTTCTTTGAAGGACATATAATCCCTTTCTATTGTTTTCTGAGATGCAATTACATACAGCCTTAAAGCAGTGGTGTTTAACTTCTATATTCTGATGAAACCTGAAATACAACTTTGCAGAAGAATATGATAACTTACAGATCCTAAAGTTCCCACAAGTTGATGCATTTGCATACTTGTACTTGTGAATTGCCCAGGGCTGCTTTTCAGTGTGCAGGGAAAAGCCATATGAAAAAGAAGATATTCAGACACCACTGTCTATGCTTTAAAAGAGCCAGGGTTTATTATTTCAAAAGCCATCAGTTCAGCACATTTCCCAGGAAGATTTCTGAACTGGTTTTGGATAATAGCTGACTACTGGCATCTCACTGTTGAACTGGAATCTTTAGGACAACGCTTGCTCCAGGGCTGTGATCTGCTGCATGGAATAGTTGTCAAAAGCCCTAACACTGAACAGGTAATTCAGCCACAAGTAACAGCTTTTCATACTGTTCTGTCTTTTCTTCAGCCTAAGACTGTACCCTGGAATTTCCTGAGTGTGACACTCCATCCCAAGCCTTTGTTACACACCTGTGTTCCAGAGAGGATCCCACTGTACCCCGTGATCCCTGCTCTGATCCCCTCCCTTTTGGGCTCAGGTCAACAAAAAGGGCACCTTGCAAATGTATACCCTTGACTTTTCAGGATGTAGAAGATCCAACAGCACCTCCACGTCAGTCTTGGTAAGAGAGAAACCCCTGCCCCTGCTGTGATGCCGAGGGAACGTGCTCCAGGCACACGCACAGACAGGGGACGGCTCTCACAGGGGTGCTGACAGCCGTGCTCCAAGGGCATTTTCCTCTCCTGAAGGACATTTTCAGTCCCTTGGGTTGCTTCCTCAGAAAAAGTAAGGAATTCTGGAAGAGTCCCTTCTCCTTTGTCTTTTGAGGGTTCATTACCACCTCATCCCTCACAGGAGCAGCACAGCAGCTGGATTATAGCTTATGCCAAACAAGGTGTCACCTTGGAATAACATGTTGTCCCACCAGTGCACAGGGGCTTCTGAACAGGTGCCTGAATGGGACTTATACAGAAACTACACCTTGGTTTCTTTTTTTTTTTCTTTTTTTCTTTATTGTACAGAAGGAGAGAAATCCACCAGCAAGGGTCTAGAACCTGAAGCAACAGGGACATTGAAACCAACTCATTTTACAAGAAAAGAAGCAGGGTCAGAAGCAGAAAATTAATTCTTCAAAATGTGGCAGGTAATTAATGTAAGCTCTGGGACTGCCAGCCTAACTTCTCAGTGGGATGGAAATGTGAATGTTTTGTTTAGGAAAAACTAATTTGGGCTTCTGGTTTTTTTTTCTGAAGCAAACTGGAGCAACTGGGTGTCCTCACATTGCTCATTTTGTCCTCAGCTCTGCAGCACCCTGCTGCACATAGGGCCAATACAGACAATTGCCTTTAGAGAGCTCAGAAGCTCTGGGAAACTCCGAGAAAACCTGGGGAGATGGCTCTGAGAGGGAGTAATTTCATTTCATTGCTCCAGGTGAAGCCAAAGTTCTCCATTTCTGTTTGATACGGGCCCTACAGTCACATACCAGCAACCTGTCCCCAGCAATTCTAATAGTTTGAGATGTATGAAACTACATTTACACAGCGCTGGAGACCCACAGTGAAACCAGAGCCTTCCTGTGCTGTAACAAATCTTCCTCTGGCAGCAGTCCAGGGAGAGGAACGAGAGGAGGAGATCACCCCACTGTTAGCAGTGATTTCACACAGCCAGCAGCGTCCCCAGGCCCTATAGAACTGCATGCACAGAATCAAGCCCCCAGCAGGGATGATTTATCTCCAAAAGGGAGTTTATTTCTATTCGTGTTCCTGTAAAGTGGCTTTTCCACTGGACAAGCTCCTTTCCAGCAGCTCTTGCATGTCCAGCTGCAACTCACTGCCTCGAGGGCCTGCTGGAGACTGTCTCCACAGCACTTGCTGCTTCTGCCTATAAATAACATTTCAGATGCTCGGGCCACACAGTCACAGTGCAGGAAAGGTCAGGAGGAATCGTCACTGCCCAGAGAGATCACCCTCCACAACTGCCCCATGGCCGAGGCTTGTCTGGACTGCAGCCAATGCTCAGGAGCTTATCAGGCCTGGATCTCTCTGGGAATTTTTTGATGAAACATTTTATTGGAAAATGCTGATTCATAGACATCAAAATGTTTCATGGAAATGCACCAGTTTTTATCAATTTACAAGGAAACCCAGACATTATTTGGATGTACTGGTGACTGGTCGGCTGCCAGGGTATCCCATGGCTTCCAGTGTGTGTCTGCTTGCAGGACAGCTGTGTCCTCTGGGCTGCTCCAGACACAGGAGCCCAAGCACTGCCGAGGCCTCTGATGGCCTTGCTCTGCTTGGGCCCTTGGCAGCCCTGGAGCCCCAGCATAGGATGGGCTGTGGGAGTTTTGTGCTCCTGCTGTGTCACCAGGTGCGGTGGGGACTGTGGCTGCCACTGCTTCTCCTCCTTGGAAAGTAGGGTAAAATGTCTGCTCCTCTTTCCAGAAATATAGATTTTTTTTTCCCCCCTAAAAGTGTCAATATTCCAAGTATCCTGGCACAGGCTTCCAACTCTGGGCAAATGGCCTTCAAGTTCTCAGAGCTTTCCTGGAGCAGGACCCTGCTGCACCCTCAGCCTGGCACGACAGTCCTGCCTGGAGCCTGCCTCCATGTCTGCTACTCTGCTCCCATGTAGCATGAGCTCACGACAGCAGAGAGTCACAGACACAGCCCTCTGGCTCATTGCCCCTCCTCGAGCTGAGCTGGGAACGGGCCATCCACCAGCCAAGGTTATCCAGAATGACACCGTCACCAGCTTCCCAACATCCTGGTCCGTGGCAGCCCTTCCCAACGTGCGGCAGGACACCAACTTCTGCAGTGCTGCACTGCCATCAGCAACACAATCTACCCCGGGGTTTTGCCCCAGCAGAGACCGTCTCTGGTAAGTCCATTGCCTGCAGACTTTAAGCTGCTCCCATTAACTCTGGAGCTCTGCTGCTGCTGGACCCCTTGAGGATTTGCTGCTTGGTCTTTCCAGGAGGCTGTACCCATGTGGGACTGTCTGTCAAGGTCTGCTCCCCATGGCATGATGTGATCATCATCCTCATGGCCTTGTGCCTTTCCTTTAGACCCCCTCCATGGCTGCTGCCCGGTTTGGTCCAGTGATTTTCAAGGACCACAAGACCCAAATCTTGTCCTCTCCTAAAAGGGAGTTTAATGAACTTCATCTGAGACATCTTTGATGTAGGAATCCTTAGGTCTCCAAAGGAAAAACCCCCTAGAAGTCTGAAAACCCCCTGATGCAGTGTCTTTGCAGACACAGCGTCCTCTGACCCTCCGTCGTGCAGTGCCTTCCCTTAGTGGCACCAAGCTCTGCACGGTCTCCTCTGGGACCAGAGAATAAAAATTTTATTTCTATCACCCTATGACTGCTCTTGTGTGTACTCCTTGCTCCTCAGGAATTCCCCATGTCTGCTCCAGCATCTCTCTTCTCCCATCCCCATGGTCCTCTCTTCCTGTTCTCATACTCCCCAGGGCTTCATCTGCCCCAGGGACAGGAGCCAGGATCTGGCAAACAGCAGCCTTTCCCCAGCTGCCCAGCCAGGGATGTTTCACTAAAGCAGAACATCCAGCATGACACCATGTAGAGATCAGGTGCTCCTGTTCCCCTTCCCTGTCCCTCCTGAAGGTTGAAATCCCCCTGGCACCGGGGGCTCCTCTCTGACAAGGGACAGGTGATAAAACTGTGGGCAGAAAGGGAACTGATGATGTCAAGTCCAAGCAACTGGGGATGGTAAATGAGTAGAAAGTAACATGAAATTAATAAAATCTTTGCCAAGTTGAATCCTACTGTGGGACAGGACACTTTGATGTGTACCTGGCAAGGCTGGTTGAGGCCCCCACTCTGTTCTCTAAGAGAGGTGCCATGGGGGCATTCCACTTTTGCACCAAGAAACCCCTCTCTCATGCCTGCTCTGAGTATGGGAAGACCCTTCTTCCCAAAGAGAAGTGACCCTTTGCCACGACATGCCCTTTGTCAGTCAAAAAAGAGGAAGAGAAAATATGAAAAAAATTCAGATTTTTTGCCCTGTTCTTCCAGTCAGTTCTGTGTGACCATCTGAGGATGAATGACCCCTGATCCCTTCCCTCTCCTGCTGAAGGACCTGGAGGGGAGAAGCTCCCGTAGGAGTCATTACAAATGCAGCTGCATTTCTCTGGGGATCATCTAACGCTGCTGCTTTCTTTCAGAGCAGAAACAGAGAATTTTATTCAGGAAATAAACCAGCACAGCCACAGCAGCTCAGAGCAAGTGAAAGTCAAAGCATCTGGAGAAGGTGAAAAGTACAGAAAAGGGTTTTTTTATGAAAAGCAAAGAAGACTAGACCTCCCAGATCATTGAGATAGAGGCTGTGTGCCTCAATGCCAGATTTCAGCTGGACAGAGTTTTGCTCATTCTGTCCTCTTTCCCTGTCTGTGAGGAGCCCGAGCTGCAGAGAGCCAGACCCGCACTGACACAGCACCGCACCCACCCACGCTGGAACGTCCTGGAGTGGGCTGAGCTCGGGGACACACGCACCCGGTGACCCAGCCCGGAGACCAGTCCCGTTCCTGGGCCAGAGAGGCACTGCTCCCTCGCTGTGTTCAGACATCTTCACACTATCACACCTCACACTGCTCTTCCCTTGCTCGTGGTTCCCTACACCTGTGCTTTAGGTGCTTCTACCCAGAGGGGGTGGGTGGGAGAGATTTCTTCTCCAAATCACAGGAAACAGACTATTGCACAGATGTGGGAGATGGAAGTGATTGTAGCTGGCATCCGGGAAAAGTGAAGCTGGCCACAGTTTTACCTGAGCTGGAGTCTGGGGTCTCTTTCGTGGCCAAAGAGAAAGGGAAAAATCTTGTGGAACTGAGCTCTTCACAGGTAGTTTGGGGACTAAAACAGGAGAAGGGGCTAAACAGTATCTGTGATAAGGAGATGCAGGAGAGCTTATTGCCAAGAGAGCATTCCTGAATTGATGGGAGAGAGAAGCTTTCTAAAACCAAAGAAAGAAATGCAGACCTGAAAATGAGATTTCCTGTGAGCAAGGTAACATTCCCGTTTGTTTCACACACATTGCAAACGTTGAACTGTGAAGTGCTGGAGACACAAAAAGAAGCAAGTTTGATTTGGGTTTTTCTGAGTGAATTAAAGATTAAACTACGGATTTCTTCTATTTTTACGGAAACAAACTCAAAGTAATTAAAATGCTCTCAGTCAGCTGTAGTGGCTTATGCTATATATGGTTAGCAAGGTGACCGACATCCACAACTTCCATAAATCTCTTATTGTATCGGCTCTGGCTTGTTGATGTGATTGGTGTGGGATTACACCTTGTGCTGGGAGTTGCAGTCTGTGCAGGTGTAAGCTTTTCATGTGGTGCTGCGTGTGCTGTCTCCAGGCTTTTCCTTATTTTCTCTCCAGCAGGATGGATGCTGGCAGGGGGCAGCTGCCCGAGGCTGAGTGAAGGGAAGCAGAGGCAGTGGAAGGGTGCTCGGTGCTGGTGGTGTTTCTGCTCACAGCCTGAAAGGAGTCCAGGCTAGTTCTGGCATTGTCAGGGGTCTTGGCAGCCAGGAAGGAGCAGTGCTAGTCTCTATTTTCCACTGCCTTGATCTTTCCCAAAAACTGTAGTATAGCCAAGACTGGGTCTGAAAGGGGGGTTTTGATTCTTCCCCAGATGTAACTCAGCATGAGAGAGAGAGAGGAAAAGCTGGGAAGAAGAAACCAGGAGCGTGTTCCGGGGTCAGACAAAGATGTTATTCCTTGATCCTCTTATTTCCTTGGGTCATCAGTGATACTCATGCTCGTCTTAGAGATGCTTTAGGTACCTGCTCCTTCTCTTGCCCTGATACTGTCACCCAGCTGTGCTCTTTGCCCTGGAGCTCCTTGCCTGCTTGTTCCTGTGAGGGGGCAGTGGGACCTTGCAGAGGGTGGGAATGTGAAATCCATATCCCTCCTTCCTCAGGGGGGACCTTCTCACGTTCCACAACTCCCTGACAGGAGAGTGGAGCCAGGCGAGGGTCGGTCTCTGCTCCCTGCTAACAAGTGGCAGGATGAGAGGAAATGGCCCCAAGTTGCATCAGGGGAGATTTAGATTGGGTGTTAGGGAATACTTTTTCACTGACAGGGTTGTAAAACACTGGCACAGGCTGCCCACGGCAGTGGTAGAGTTACCATCCCTGGAAGGGTTTAAAAAGCCTGTGGATGTGATAAGTGGGGATGTGGGTTAGTGGTGGCCTTGGCAGTGCTCAGATAACAGTTGGACTTGAGCATCTTAGAGGCCTTTTCCAACCTGAATGATTCTGTGATTCTGTGATCAACCATGACAGGATTCCTTGGCGAGCAGCACACATGCCATGCACAGAAACGTCGGGATTGGCAGTGGACAGACCCAAGGTCTATAAACTCCCCTACACTGTGAGTAGTGACCCTTACACCACCCTTCCAACGGCACCTCCACTGTGGGAATACCTAACTGTTGTATTACTAGGGAATCACAGAATTCCAGCCTCTGTACAGCAGAGCTGTCCTCTCTCTCCCACCAGCGTGTTTCAATTCAGAATGACACTCCTTTGTGCAGAACATGTCCCTAAGCAGCTGTCACATGCCTGCCAGGCCAACCAGCCAGGAAGGAGCAAGTCTTGGAATAATCAGTCAAGCTACAAATGAGCATAATTCTGCCTTCTTTGCAATAATTGGCAGATATGCATCTGTAAAGTTCTAAGAGGTACTGGCAACTTAAACAGATTTTTAAAGACACAAAGCAGGCATAGAGATGCAACACTCCTTATAGCTTTCAAAAATGGTGAACAGAATATATGGTTTTGAAAAAGGGAAATTACGGAGCATCTAGTTTAACTTCAATTTCCAGAAAAGTATTGGGACCAACAATCGAGCCAACAAACAAATAGTGAAACAAATCAGTGAAAGAAACAAATCAGTGAAAGAAATAAAACTCAGCCATTATGCATGTGTCAAATCTAATCCTTCTGTGACACTTTTGGATAGGGAATAAGCTGTACATGTCATCTATCTTGTGTTTAACGAGGCTGTTGACACTGTCTGACACGGCATTCTCTAAAGATTTTTGGGAAAGCGTGGTGTGTATTGCCCAAGGTGGTGCAGAACACTTAGAAAGGCACACTCAGAGAAAAGCTCTCAGTGGGTCACTGTGTCCCCTTGTCTTCTGTGTGTCCTTTACACAGTGGAGTAGAAAATTACTTTATTTACTAAGAGTTGAAGTTGGACGAGGGCACATGCATGCAGCAGAGCAGGGTTACGGCTAGACAATATTTTTTAAAAGAATTGATGATGTGAGGACAGTCACAGAAACAAACCCAGGGAGAATTAGTCAGGGAAGGCCCATTGCACGTACACAATGTACAGAGCAGAACGTTCTGCAGCTGTCCCCTGACAACAGACCGGGAGCACGAGCCCGCTCAGGACCATCCGTGGTGGTGAGTGAGTGTGAGAAGGGTGAGCAGAGGCTGTGCAGCGCAGACTACAAACCTCACCACTTCACCTGCCTGCTCAGTGCAGCACAGGCTCTGCTCTGCTCCAGCACTGCCCTCTGCTCTGCATCATGTTAAAAGTGAGAGACGACAGAAGAGAGCCCAGAGCACAGAAAGAGACACCAGAAGTTTAGAAAACAAGACACTCAAGGGAAGACACAAAGACTGCAGGACAGTCTAGTGAAAAATGGTCTGAGGGCAACCCTGATCAGATTTTAAATCTAGGGAAGGCTACCATGGAAAGAAACAGAGTATTTTATTCTCTCTATCCATATTGAGTAGGACTAAGAGTTATGGATGTGCACTTCAGGAAGGAGTTGGAGTGAACATGGTTTGGGCAAAAGTTGGAATCTTCTCTGGCCGAAGAAGGTTTTTAAGAACATGGTGGGCAAACTTCTGTCAGGAATGAGTGAGGGAAAGCTGATCTTGGCTTTGGGCAGGAGAGGTTTCCTTCAGCTGTACTCAGCATGCCCTGTGGTTGTGTGAACTTAGAGGGGGAGTGTAATGCTTAGTTCCAGGCTCGTGACATGCTGTGGTGGTTTGTACCATTTGCTCCCAGAGACATGCTCTCATTTTAGGCAGCTGAGCTGCTTCCTGACTAAGAAGAGCCTTTTCCTTCAGCTCATCTGTGCTCCTGCTGCATGAGCCATTCCTCCCCCTGCATAGGTGCTTAAAGGCAAGTGACTGTGAAACCCTGGCAGAGCCAACCAAGAGGCACCTCAGGAACTCAGGCACTCTAAGAACCCCATTTCCAGCCTCAAATCACTGACCATCTCTGGAGCCTTTGTAAACAAGAGAAAATGAGAGGTGTCTCTGTTAGGCTGGAGTGTGCAGAGGCAGCAGTAGTGCTGTGGGAGGAGAGCTCCCTGTTCCTGTAATTCCTGCAGCAGAGCTGTGATTTACACCCCTCGGGAGGCCACTGCAGAAGCAGCAAATCACCTCTTTAACACGAGTTCAAAAGGCAGTTAGACGAATCTATGGAAGAAATACCCACTGAGGCCATTAAATCTAAAGCCCTTCTCTTGGTGAAGGAAGGACCAGTAGCTGGGTGGGTGAATTGCTACTGTACGAGTGCCCTGGTTTTCCACATTCTTTTGGCTCCTGGTGCTGTCGATCAGGGGGTGAGCGGCAGTGACCTCAGCCCTGACCCAGCCAGGACCATCCCTGGGCTCTTCAGCTGCATTCCCAGCGCATTCATCCGGGATGGCCACAGACCCAGGGGGTTGTTAACAAACAATTGCAGCTGGAAATGGCACAGAATCCTGTGCCTTCGAGTGAGGCCACATCTCAGAATTGCTGCTTTCTGGATGTTGTTCAGGAAAAGCCAGGAGTCCTGTCCTGCTCTGACTCTTTCCTAAGCAAGCCATGGGTTTCTGCTGCGAGGGGTCAGGACAAGATTTAGCTCCAAGCCTTTCTTTGCCAAACAGATTCTCCCCTGTTCTGGACCAACAGCAGTAAAACAAACCAGCAAAGCAAATGCCATCCCAAGCACAGAACAAGCTTTTATTTAGCTAGCACTAAAATTTTCAGATGCAAATAGCTTATTGAGTTGAACCAAAGTGATGGCAATAAATGTTTCTTTCTAACTTCACCCTACAAAAATATCTTGGATTAATAGGATTGTGTTTTTCCAAAAATATTCCTTATTGATTTACAGCAGTATCATATTCAAGCCCAGCATTAGAGTTCGTTCATTAATGAAATAAGACACAAAAGTCTTGTTATATTAGTGATTTTCACAGAGTAACGCAGTAAGCTATTTTTAATAATCTCATGGAGGCATGCCAGAAGGATAATATTTTTATGTTCTATAGCAGAGAAATATACTTTAAGACAGTTTTGATTGACTTCAATGTGTGCTTGAAGGCCCAGGCATGTTTTCCATTCCTACAAAGTGACCAAGGAGAGAGGAGTTTTATCACCAGCACAGCGCACAACCCCAACAGAATGAAATCCCAGTGCCACAGTGCCAGCAGTGTTTCCCACGCACGGTACCAGCAGAGGTTGAAAATCAAATACACTCCCTCCTCCCTCTTTAAGGGCAGTGGAACGAATCATGTTCGTACCAGGAACACTGCACTTCACCCAGCTACAGGTCACTGGACCAATCCCTCTGGCCTTTCTCTGCAGCTGCCATGAGATGGGAATCCTGTCTCCTTAGGCGCTTCCCAGACAGCAGCCACTGCACCTTTTCCACTGCAGTTCTCCCTCCAGTGTCTCTCCACTCTTTCTCTGCTCCCTTGTTGCTCGGTCTCAGGCAGGGGGAGCACCAGAACACTGTGGGTGTTGTGGGTGTTGGGGGTGAGTACAGCACGATCACAGAACACCTCTGAGCAGCCAGCGCACCTGTGGCTGGGCCGAAGTGCAGGCATGATCTCAGCCTCCTTTCTGCTGTGCTGGGACTGTTGCTCTTCATCTGATACCTACTCGAGCCAGTCCCACATTGCAGAGGGCTATTTCAGGTCTAATCAGGGGCTCTTATCAACTTTCAGGCTCATTTTCAGTGGAGTAAATCTCTACTGAGTGAACAGGTTCACACCACACATGTCAGGGATTGCCTGGAGCTTTTAAGGCAGGTTGACATTTAAACCCAGGTTCCAAACCCTGGTTCAGTGCTAAGAAAGACAGCCTCCCTCAGGGGATCTGTGGGTGTACAGCAGTGCTGCTGATCATCCCCTGGGAGTGCTGAGGCTGCACGGGGCCGAGGCGAGCAGGTGCTGACCCAGGGGATGCAGCCCATGCTTGGACAAACCACAGACAGGTTCTGTGCCATTCCCTCTATGGCTTCAATAGAAGCATCTGATGGCTGGCAAAATCTCCAATCTTCCCAGCATCGCTGTTCCCTTCTGATCTCCTTCCCTGCTGGAAAGAGCCTGTGTTTCCCTCCCTTCCTTGGTGTGCAGAGCTCACCAGGGTGGCAGAGCACTTTCAAGGTGATGCCCAACCCTTATCCCTGTACAACACCCAGCAGGGGCTGCAGGAGACTCCTGTGAACCATGCCCACAGACCGCCATGCCCAGCTTCATGCAAAGCAGAATTAAAATAAGCTGCCAAGGTTTCAATTAACTGGGCTCAATTGCAAATTCTGTAAGCCTGCTTAATCCTCACTCTTGGAAGTTCTTATTTTAGCAGTGACTGTGCCAGTACAGCAGTCAGGAGATGTTTGCAGGGCTGGGCTTGAATCTGAAAAATGTCCAGTCATCATCACACTCAGATACCCACGTGCCAGCCTGGTGTCATACCCATCACAGACATTCTAACTGAGCTTGATCGCCCCATCTTGGGATGGTGCAGAACCCTCCTGAGCCATTTGAGTCCAGAGCAGGCCAAGGTGACACTCCGAGGGCTGGAGCTCCTCTTCTCTGGAGCCAGGCTGAGAGAGCTGGGGGTGTTCAGTCTGGAGCAGAGAAGGCTCCAGGGAGACCTCAGAGCCCCTTCCAGTGCCTAAAGGGGCTCCAGGAGAGCTGGAGAGGGACTTTGGACAAGGAGAAATAGCTTCAAACTGCCAGAGGCCAGGGTTAGATGGGATATTGAGAAGAAATTCTTGCTTGTGAAGGTCGTGAGGCCCTGGCACAGGTTGCCCAGAGAAGCTGTGGCTGCCCCATCCCTGAAAGTGTCCAAAGACAGGTTGGTTGGAGTTTGGAGCAGCCTGGGATGTGGGAGGTGTCCCTGCCATGGCAGGAGGGTGGAATGAGATGGGCTTTAAGGTCCTTCCAACCCAAATCATTCTGTGATTCAATGATTCTGATACCTGCTGGTGGGAACTTCTCAGCAAGACTGAAGGCACTCTTCGTTCAGAAAGTGTCTTGCCAGCTCTCTCCCCTGCTTCCAAATGGCCTCAATTGCAAACAGATGCTCATAATTTAGAAACCCTAAGAACCCCAAGGACAAGACTGCAGCATGCTTGAAAGCATCTTCAGGAATCTCTGGCAAGATCTCCGGTGTGACAATGATGTTTATGGACTACGTGCATCCAACAGGAAGGGATCTGTCATGTTTACGTTAATGTTACGATTCCTCTTCTGCTTGTAACATCTTTGCTAGAAACCATGTTCCTTCTGAGCACTGCTCTGGTGGTTTGCAAACGCAGTCCCGAGTACAGAACGTGCAGTGCTTCTCCGTCTGGCTTCACATGAATCTCTCCTGTAACCGATTTGGACACGAATACTGTGACAAATCCACCACCACCTTGGTCTCCATGCCTGTCACTGTGCAGCAAACCATGGCTGCTCGTAGCTGCAGGCGACAGCTGCGCTGGCAGCCCAGTGCTGCTGCTGGGGCAGTGCTCCTCTGGTTGGGAACAGCCCAGAGCCTGCTCCAGCCCTGCTCTGTGGTCCTGCAGGACTGCCTGCTCCTGGTGCCCTCAAAACGCAGAGGCTCGCTGCTTGGTGTGCATGGGCCTCCTGATGCCATCTCATAATTAACAGTGCCTTTATGTCCCAGTCCTTTTTCTTCTCCTCTTTCCCTTCCCTGGGTATCTGAGAGCTGTGCTTTGGTCTCAGCAGTGCTGCTCGGGGTTTGTGTCACATTTCCTCACAGTCTCTTGTGTCCTGACCAGTTCAGCCATCCTTGCCCAAACTGCGTACCACCGAGGACAATGTCTATTGTCCTGCATCCTGGCCAGAGCAGCACTTGTGGGGCTGTGGTTTTGGGAGAAGCACCCATAAAAGGAACAAACCAAAGTTCAGCACCCCAAGCTAATTAGTGTTTAATGATCACTGCTTGCCGCAGTGTGTGCTATAGCCCTGAGACCGTCTGCAATGGCAGCTCCAGCCCCTGCAGCTCTGTAGGTGCTGCTGACCTCCAGAAAGTTTAACAAGTGTTTGGAAGCCCCACAACCACCCCTGCAGCATCAGAAAGACGGAGACAGTGAGCAGAGAGATGATGGGAGAGCCTGGCTTTGTGTTCAGAGGTGCTGGTGCTGCCTGGTCAGTGTGGAATTGCAGCCATGGCCATGATGGTGGTTAGTCATGAGATGTAGTTTTTGTCTATTTTTAACACCAGACAGGAATCATCAGCCTGTGCAAGGCTTAGCCAGGCTCCTGTGTCCTGCCTTGTCCACGGGTGTTCAGGACACTCATTCAGGGGAGCAGTTTTGGTCTTAGTGAGTTTTGTTATCCTCTTGCCTTCCATGTCCATCTTCCCATGTGCCCCCATCTGGAAAGCCCAGGAGCTCTCCAGCTGGCATGATTGGTGAGAGGCACACAGAGCTGAGCACCTCCCTGTGAGCTCACAGCCTGGACAGAAGGGTTTGTAGAGCACAAGCTCTATATGGGAAGGCTCAACCCAGCCCTAGAGGTCTGGAAAAGCCCGGTGAAGCTGTAACCACATGGATCTCTTGTGTTCCCACTTTCCAGCTTCCAGCACTACCTGTCCTGGGGCAGCAGGACTTAATGGGATGAGGGAATGAGGATGAGGCAGCAGAAGTTTTCTGCATCTTCTGGAAGATGAAGTGTGGGGGAAATAAGGGGTATGCAGACCCAGGTTTGCAGCAGTAGCTGTGAAGAGATTTTGCTGCTGCTCAGCAGCCTCTGAAGGAGCAGACCTCTCCCTGCAGCTTTCTCTATGGCCATGCCAGAAACAGGCCTGATTTGGCCCTAAATGCACATAGAACAAAGGCACAGCTGTGAATTTCCTCTCTTCTCGTTTTAAAATATATGAGCTGCT
This sequence comes from Atrichornis clamosus, assembly GCA_013400975.1. Taxonomy (NCBI): domain Eukaryota; kingdom Metazoa; phylum Chordata; class Aves; order Passeriformes; family Menuridae; genus Atrichornis; species Atrichornis clamosus. Next base: position 56,888 of record WBMZ01005844.1, read on the forward strand.
TTGCACAACCCCAGTATGAAGCAGCTTTTCCCATCCATGGAACTCTTCTCCACACACCACTCCAGCAAACTACTGGGAAGCAGCCACAGCACGAAACATCTGTGCAAACATGTTGTGCCAGATGTTACCAGAAGGCAGTGCAGCAGTGGCTCTGGAAATGGATTCCTGGAAGTTCCACTCTTATTAGTCTGCCCAGAACCAGTCCTGAGAAAGCAGGATCTACAACAAACATGGGAACAGGGCACAAGGGCTGCGATCACACCCTGTCCCTCCCTGGGGAGAATTTCTTGTCCCACAAACGGAGCAACCAGACACACCAGGGAGTGCGAGGGCAGGCGGAGCTGTTGTGACAGGAATGTCAAAGGAAGGGAGGAACTAAGCCCAGCCAGCCCCACATAACCAGCAGGTGTCCCACAGAGACCTTCCTGGCTGCTGATTAGCCCCGGGAGCAGGCTCTGTGCCCGGCAGGCTCATCTCTCCAGTACTCCCAGTCTCTCCATGAGGTCGGTGGCTCTGGCTGCATTGTCAGCACACAAGTGTGGACCAAGTAGTGGCACGGATCATGGGGTCCTGCAATGTCTCCTGCCAGCCCCAGAGCAGTCAGTATCCTGCCCTGACTGCTGAAACTTCTCCTCTGGGCTTTGCCAGTGAGTCAAACACTGGGGTGGAAGAGCACATGAACCACTGCTCCATGCCCTCTGCAGCAAGGTGAAGGCCAGTCTCAGTCCCCCTCAGTTCCTGGCTCACCAGGGAGGGTGGACATGGCTCCTCGAGGAGCCTGACATCCTGTGGCAGTTCTCTTCCAGCTCCTGAGGAAGCCCCACACCCAAACCTGACCCCGGCCCACATGGGGAGCCCCTGGTCCAAGTCCACTCTCCCTTCCCACAGCAGTGGCCCGTCTCCAGGAGCTTCACTCCAGGCTGTCTCCATTGATGACAATTTCCACCAAGTTAGTTTGAAAAAAAGTTTGGAGAATGTAACGAGGATTTGTGTGGTCATGTGGCGCCATGTGGTTTCTGTGCCATTGCTCTGCAAATGGTGCAGAGGTCGGGCAGCTCGGAGCTGTGCCTGGGTTCACACGTGCACGTCCCCACTCACAAACATTTGCGCACACAGACACGCAGATACAACTTACGTACTTGCTTTCCTTGTTGTCTCCTAATTTAAAAAGTCATTCAGAGTGAAAATATGTTTCCTCTTTGTGAATGGACAGATCTAACACAGATGGTGCATTAACTGGAAACATCTTGTGTTCCAGTCTGTTCGTAGATTCATTCTGCTCAAGAACAGAAGGCTCCATTTATGATCATCTCTTCGATGTTCCCAATCTTTACAACTTGGAGATATCCAGCTAAATGCTGTGACAAATCATCACCTCTTCCCCTCTTCCCAGCATTACCAAAGCAGAGGTTTCAAGGCTATCAGTGTGAGCAGTGAGGCATTGGGTGTAACCTGCTGATGTGGAGCAAGGGTGCCTTGGCATTTGGCTGCAATGAAAGCCACAGTACTTCATGTCTTCTGCAACAGCCTTCTGTGACCCCTCTGGAACTGCTACTCACCACTGAGGCAGCCAAGCATGAACCTAGGGCCAGGGAAACTTTCCTAGGTGTTCCTGCATATAGGTATAATTTTCTTTTATATAAGAAAGGATCTTTGGAAGGAAGAAGTGCATCTCAGCTGACAGACTTGAAGTGCTGGAGATTGTAAAAAGTCCCTAGATAAGCTGACCTAAGAGACAAATTACCCTGAAGAACGATTTAAGCTACTAGGCCATTTTACCTAGGGAATTAGTGCAACAGATGTCTTTCCATGTTGAAATCTCCACTAGAATGCATGGATACTTGCTCATTGTGATGTGCCCATTACCTTCAGAAATAATTTCTTTTCAAAATTTTCCTGATTTTTTGGTGTAAATGAGCCTAACATACTACTGAGTCCTGCAGGTTAAACACTTGTGGAGTAAACATGTTGTTATTCTTGCAAGAGGATGTTTTCTGTTTATCATTTCAGGGCTGTCGGGTTTCATACCACAGATCACAGTCTCAAACCCAAGTTCCACGTGTTCAGATATCATTCACATGCCATTCATCAGGCTTGATCATGAATTAAGAACTGTGTCCTGGACTGAACTTTACTAACTACCTCTCAAAATCAGCTACAAAAGAGAGGAAGATGCTGAGCACATCCTGACTGCAGGTGCTCCAAGCAACAGCCTCTAGAATGTGCAAAGCAACACAGAAATAATCATAAATGTAAATGAGATGAAGGAAAAACGCAAACTGTGCATGGAGCTATGAGCACACTTTCCCAGTGCAGCAGGGAGAGGAAAGCTCACAATCACTGACACAGTCTGTTCATTTAATCACAGGCATGGTTACAAGGGAAAGACAACAGGCAGAGCCTGGATACGTAGTGCTGAGGCTGGATGGACAGTGATGTGAGGAGACCAGCCTGGGGGTTCAGTCCTGCTGGGTGCTGAGCAGTGGCCCAGAGCAGCGGGCTCAGCCCCAGCCCCAGAACAAACTCAGTGCAGATAATGGTACCTCTGTGCTGCTCATTTTGCTGTGCCCAGGCTGCAGCAGGCAGCAGGATGGGGTCACTCACGGGAGCAATGTAGGATCTTCTTGAAAGCACATGGAGATACAACAAGAAGGATCATGACAAATGACTATCCCTGTTTCTACCTGATTTCTGGAAGAGGACATTAAACAGCAACTTTGAGTTATAAGGAGATGGAAATTGGTCTTGAAACATCTCAAAATATACCTGAAGAAGAAAGGGGAGTGACGCACACATCTCCCTTCATGGGAGGTGATTACACATGGTTGGGCAGAACCTTGACTTTGAGTAGAAACAGCTGGGTGGGGACACCACGGGACTGAGAGCAGAACTAGTCAAGGGATGGGGAGAGAGGACCTGACTCCCATCTCCCAGCCACATTTCTCACCCTGCAAGTGATGTCCCTATCCGACAGAGGATGTAACCCTGCCTGGGGAGTGTGGTCAAGGCTCCACACAGCCACTGGGTTTCTGTGCTGGAAGATGATCTTGGGACTTTACACATGAGAAAATTCTTCCCTGTGAGGGTGCTGAGGCCCCGGCACAGGTTGCCCACAGAAGCTGTGGCTGCTCTATCCCTGGAAGTGTCCAAGGCCAGGTTGGACAGGGCTTGGAGCAACCTGGGATAGTGGAAGGTGTCCCTGTCCATGGCAGGGAGTGGAACTGGTTGAGCTTTAAGGTGCTTTCCAATGCAAACCATTCCATGATTCTATGTAAATGAGATTCAAAGTGACTCTCAGGCTACCCAGGCTGCACAAGACAAGCACCAATCTGCCCATGAGACGAGTTCTCTGCAGGTTCTCTGCCATTTCTGCCTGAATGCATCCCGGTGTCTTAGAAACCGGGAGAAAACCATTCTGCAGTGTAGCCCCCTCTTGACAAGCCAGTTCCTTTATCCTGCAGACTGCAGCTAGCAAGGGCCAGGAGCCAAGAGCAGCACTGATCGTGAGGTGTCAGGAAATGTTTGCCATGACTTCATCCTTAAAATAACCCCTGTAGACATTCTGCTCAGCAAAGAAAGGTCCTCCCCAACCTCTTGGTGCACAAAGGAACACAAACCCCCAAGGAGGAATGATGGCTCACACAATGAACTCCTTTTAGATGATAACTAAAATCCAGATGGCCAGCAGGGAATGGAGCAGGGCCACAGCCGGGCCCAAGGGAGGGCCTTGTCCTCCGCTACCACTGCTTTTATTGCACAGCCAGACTGAAAGCCTGGGAGAGGGTTGAGACATACAGGCAAGTGGGTTCTTTTCTCCAGCTCTCTTAAAGAAAAAAATAGATCCTAGGAAACAAATGAACCTCGCTGTGTCTTAATAGAAAAGTGATGTGTGTGGTGCTTGTGCAAGTGAGATGGCAACTCAGAGCTCTGTTATGGAAATTTTCCCCTGTGACAAATATGTTATGAATGACTTGTCTTGAAAACATGCCAACATGTAGGTGCTGCTATCACAACATTCGGTGACTTTAACTTACTGTGAGCGTTCCTGTGATAAATCATGGAAAACCTTGCTTGGGCTATCTTTAGTCACTGCACTGTTTCACTCTCACAAGTCACTCACAGCTCTAAAAATACAGTTTATATCATTGGATTCCTGGAATTCTTTTAGTTCTTACATTCTGATTTAAGTGGCATTAAAGCTGGGCTGCGCAGTCGGAGGCTGCAGGCTGATATTTCATTGTGGATTAGGTATCACCTGGGTTCAATACAGTGTTTGCAATATTTATTTGATTTGGATCCAAAGGTAATTTGGAAAATCTTCTTGTACACCTCTTACCTGGCTATGTGGAACAAGGGCTAGATTTTGCGTGGGACTAGATAGTAATTTAATAACCATTCCAATATAGAATTAAACTAAAACACATGCTCACCACAAGAACTGAGTTGAGACTGTGGGGTTTTCTCCTCAAAACCTGGAGGTATCTGGTCTCTTCTGGCCTTTGTGCTGTGATGTTGTCTTGACTTCTAGGTCAGACATGTCTCTCTCTTTTTTGTTTCACTTACATGTCTTTCATAGTAGTTATTGATTCAGAAACACCAAGAACAAGAAAGTCTTGACCTCCCACCAGCCTCTCTGGATTTGATTACCAGCTCACCAGTGATGGATAGTCTGAGCAGAATTTAATGCTTTCTAATTTTCCTTGATAGGGTCTACGAAGAACATTTCTTTTTTTTTATCCCAACTGGCAGCTCAACAAAGCCCAGCAATATAAAGCTCCATTTGTGTAATAAACTGTTGTACAATCTACTACTTATGAACACAGGCCCTGAAAATGTGCAACCTTTCTGCACATTACATTAAACACAAACCAGATGGGCACTGGAAAATCCTCCCCTTTGTTGCAGTGGGCTAAAGGGGCTGGTGGTCAGAAGGTCTGCTTCACTACACAAATAAACAGAAGAGTTTAACTACATTATTTTCCAAAATCAGCAATGGGAAACCTATGTGGGAACATTATGAGCAGTTTGCAAACCTGCTACTGGAGTGGGGTAGGCACAGGGCAGCCCTTCACCTCTCCTACCTGCAGTAGCCAGTCAGGGCCTGCGGGCCACAGCCTTCACCTGCAGCCAGAGCTCTGACACACAGGCTTGGAGACACGTAGGTGGAGGCAAAGGGGTAAAATCCATCACTTCTCTAAAGGTGGTCTGGATCACAGCTGAGCATTTAAACTCCGCTAGTCACTGGAGAGAAATGGGGCCCTCCAGAGTGGACTGAGCCCATACTGAGCAGTTTCTGAGGTAGAGAAACCTCATCAGGTCAGACAGGATGTCACACACTGATAACTCCATAAGTGAAACTCATCTCAGTCTCAGAGTCCCAGGACAGGGAGCAAGGGGCAGTAGCTCTGAGCCAGGGACTTTGCTGTCTCTGGGCTGTGCCATAGGATGCTTCACTCTTCACACTGAATGCACCACTGAGACACTTCTGGAGGAGCTGCTTAGAGAGCTCCTGCATGTCCTCTGACCCTTTTTCTAGTGATTGTAAACGTTATCACAAAATTATCTCTGAAATCCAACTGGCCATATTGGCACAGGGGGAGACTCACAGCCAAAGTCATCCACAGAGCCTTCCCCACTGCCAGGGGCTGTGCAGACAAATCACCAGCCACACAGGGAACGCCCAAGGTAAAGACAGTCTTGATGCAAGCCAGAGAAGACAAGTGAAACATTCTACTGCTGCTCCCATGGCACAGCTCACACAGATAAAATACAGGTGTGCATCATAATGGCATGGGATGGGATGGGATGAAACCTGCTACCAGCTGAAGAAACTGATCCAGGGAGCATTGATGCTGCTTCAGAGTGTAACCACTGTCCCTGGTGTCAACATCTGAGAGGGTTTCAGATGGATCTGGGAGAGAAAAGCAGGTTATGGATCTGACCCCCGAACTCAGAGAGCACTAAACACCTCTGGATCACAGTGTGTGCCCTTTGGCACAACGGGACTCTGGTTCGTGTTGTGCAGTGCAGACACTGTCCCTCGTGGTTCCCAGACTGAAGGCTCCAGAACCCCAGGGAGGTGTCTGCTGGGGACCCCAGTGCCCTGCAGGAGCTCATGTACTCACTGCGTCAGGAATTATCTTATTGCTTTTGTGTCTGCCTTTGTGTGCAACCAAACCAACCCTGGGAGGAACAGAGGTGTGGGCAGGACGTGATGTGTCCTCACTCTGAGGGGGGCCATGCACGGCCTTGGGCTCAGCAGCGTCACTGCATGGAGAGATGCAATGGATGAGAAGAGCATTGGCTGAGAGGGTGGAGTCCCCACACTGAGATCCAGTGCCAGGCTCTGGCCAGGCAGGATGCAAGAGCCCATGGATCCAGTGGCCAGCCAAGACCGGGCACAGTGGGGAGAGTGGGGAGGGGTCCAGACCTCACCTCTAAACCCAGCACTGGTGACTTCAGAAAGACCCAGAGCCATGTTTGCCTCTCCTGAGGCTCTTCTGAGACAGCAGTTCACAGCTCTGCCTGGCTCAGGCCAGTGCAGACCAAAACTTAGGAGGAGACGATGTAATTTGGCATATAAACATTGTGGGATTGGGTACAGCCATGGTAAAAGGGAAGCCAGTTCCATCTGGGACAGGACAGGGCCAGGGGCTCGGGGAACAGCTGCGAAGGCGGAGGTCAGGATTCCCGCTTGTTGTAGAGGTAACAGTCTCCATTTTCCAGGACTTATACATCCAGTCCTGTGATTTTGTAGGCCCTGCCAAATGGGCTTTCTACTTGCTCAAAGGTGATTTATTTTTATAAATTTAAATTAAATCCCCCCGGCCATTTTTGAGTAATACTAGAGTTAAAAAGACTATTTTCTTATTTTAAAATATTCTAGCTAGACTGTTTTTATTAAATCAAAGTTAAGTCAAATAAAGACAGCAGTTTGAAAGTTCAGACTTGGGCAGGAGCTGGTCCTCACTGAGGAGCTGTGCCCGTGACAGATGGGTGTCTGTCCAATGCCCACCAAACCACCATAGATCACCTGCACATGGGGGGAAAGAGCACGGAGCAAGGGGCAGATCCTGCCTGGCTGGGGTGTGCACACCTGTACCCAGCAGATGGGATGCAACAGGGCAGGAGGAGGAGTGGGGGGTGACACATCTTGCACTGCTTCTCCTTACATGCCCTGGAAGGTTCCTAAAGACAGCAGCTTCTTCCATTTCATCCAACTCGTTCCCAAGCATGGTCTCCTTCAGTGGCATTATCTTGGATGGTGGGTCCCTGCTTTCCCCTGTGTGTGTGGGATGAAGGTGGGAGTGCTGAATACACCTGTATGAGTGCCCTTCATGAGGGTGGGATATGAGGAGACACTGATGCCTCGTTTTTCCCCCAAGTCAATCCCAGTTAGTGACCCTCTACTGTGGGGTGGGTAGAAGGGTCCTTCTTGTGACACCCCAGCAAATGGCACTGAGGGGCACTGGGAGGCTCTGTCCTTGGCAGGGACAAATCTGTGTCAGGGCTCTGTGGTGCCCTGCAGGGCACAGGGAGGTGTGCACTGCTGCGGAGGGCAGCCTGGGGGCTGTGGGATGTCCCTTCCCGCTCATCCCCAGCCGGGTGCTCACCAGGCTGCTCCCCCGGCCCTGCGGGAGCTGTCACAGCAGGGAACGCGACATCAAAGGCAGGCCCAGGTGCCACATGACGTGTGTGACACTTGGCGGGGCTGCCAGCTCCCGAGATGATGTGAGGGGAAGGGAGCCGGCTGTTCCCGAACGGGGACGGCAGGAAGAGCCCAGCCCCTGTCCTGTCTCAACGTGCTAAAGAAAGGGAGAAGCGGCAAACGGAGCAGAGCAAAGGGCTGGAGGGCTGCCCAGACTGTGGGGGGCTCTTCTCGCTTAGAGAGGGCAAACAGCCCAGTGTGGAGGAGCCATGTCCTGGGGGGCCACCAAACCCGGGGGACACCAAGCCCTGGCTCGGGCTCAGCAGGTGCTGGCACTGCTGCAGGGCTTAGGGCAGTCGGTACCTGGGGTCTGCTGGTCCTGCTGGGAGCCAGCGATTGCCTCTGGGCACCTGGAGACGTTTCTTTCTTTGTCTTCCAATAACAAAAAATGTGGAAAATGCGTAGAAAAAGTAAGGATGTCAGAGCTATAGAGAAAATGTGATTTTTTTTTTTACATCACCAAACAGCTTATCCTTCTAGAGGTCCACGTCATCTTTCCCATTGTTATTATATTATCTAGCTACACTTTGATATCTGGTACTGCAGGAAAGAAGAGTCCCCTCTGGTGTGACTGAGTCTGACTATGGGCAGGCCCTGGGCCTGATGCTCTGCTGTGTTACTCCAGTCTGACACCAGTACATTGCCATGATGACATCATTTGGATTATTTCTGATTTATAGCGATTGAGAAAAATTGGGTCCTGTACAATAATGCAAACAATCAAAGACACAAAGCAAAAATAGTGCCTTCGGGCTGCACTTTCACATTGCATGATGTTTTGAGGACTTAATGTTGAAAGCCTTAGAGTGCACAAAAGGAATTTTCTTCATTTCATATATTATACAGTTGCCTGAAAGAAATGGCAAACAACTCCTCAGTGTAAGCGTGCTTTGCACAGGCTGAATTGTGGGGTTTTCTGTCCATGAGCTTTCTACCAACAGACCTCCATTGAAACTCAGAGCAGTATCTGCCAGCAAGAGTAGCTGCTGGACCCATGACCCTACAAATGACCCTTGCAGAGGCCTGGGCCAAATTCTGCTCTCAGTTACATCAATCTGAAACAATTTTGCTGAAGACCAGTTTTTCTGGAATGCCCAGTGCTCGATGAGAGCAGAGCAGTCTATCAGGGCCTCAGCAAACAAAATACCCTTTCTGTTTCTTCTCTGTTGATCAACTTCATATCATCCTAATTCCCCAGCAATTCCAGCTCTATGGCTAGAACACCAGTCTTTTCCTAAGACCCTGAAAGTCCACATTTCAGCCAAAATCATACCAAACATTCGGACTGCAAAGAATGCGCCTCAAGTGACAACAGAAATGGAGACTGACCCAGGGATACTGAGATCAGGCCCCACTTCATGAAATCTTGAAATCTTGCCATCAGATGGCAAGATGTTTGCTGGTAAACACCCCTAAAAGCACCACCCATAAAACCAGCGATGAACCACAAACCCAGCACATGCCACAGATGCTAAACCAGCACTGATCCTGGCCCCATTCCCGTCTCCTGACACCGCCAGGCGAGGAACTCACCGTTCTTCCGCTCCGCAAAGGGCGGCGGCTGGAGCTTGGTGCCATCTCTCACTTCACTGGCAGACTTTTCCTTGGGTGCCTTTTCCTCTTCATTTCCACCTGGTGCACTTCTGTGGTCCGAGCGATCCTGTTTGATCACACCATTCATCACCGTGCCTGGAGGGACTGGCCCAGATTCTGTCTGCTCCACTTTGGATGGTCAGGGAGAGAAGCAGACACCAAGGTGACCTCTGGAAGAGAAGAGGAACAGGTAAGGACAAAGTCCTAAGTCAGTCTGGGGAATATTGGACGAAGATTGGTGCTTGTGAAGTGATCAGACCACAGAGAACTAATTATTGATGCTTTGCATGGGAAGACTTTAGGATTCCCTCTTGCCTGCTTGATTCTCCTTCTCTGCTGGGTCTGCCTCCTTGACTGCTTTGCTGGAAGAATTTCCAGCCTTGGGGACAGAATATTTGCAGAAAGTCAGGGATACCTTCAAAAAACACAGTCATGGGGCACCCACAAGAGAGAGCTCTTGAACCTCTTGAAGAGGGATCTAAAAAAGAGAACAGTCTTCCTTTATACGAGTCTGGTTTGCTGAGAAAACTGCGTGACAGAAATAGTTCCACACAACACAGATGAGGCTGCTAATTATGTGATACAGATAGCAAATCAAAAGAGCAAATATCAGTCAGCTTTTACACTAAGATGTGTACAAACACCCTGCAAAGTAAAATACACATGCAGAACCTATTCTCTGACATCAAAGTTGTAATTAGCACCCACCGGAGCTAAAGCCTTTATGAAGAATTCAACCACATTAGGTACAAAAGGTTGAGAGTTTTTGAAGGATAGAGGAATTGTTTCTTTACTACATTGTTCTACTCTGAGGTTCATGTGGGATTTGTGGTCAAAATATATCACAAAAGCTGTCATGAAATTCTGCAAATTCAGGTAGTGCTTCTACAGACTTTTGGGCAGGGAGGTGCTTGATGACGCTCCCATCTCACCAGAAATAGGGAGGGAAAGGATTCAGCTCACACCAAATGTGTTTGTGGGATACAGGCACATAGCCCAGGAGGAGCTGTAATACAGAGCACATCAGAGGAAAGCTGCAGGGATGGTTTCAACAGTGCATTGTCTGAAAAAAATCGCCAGATGCTGAGTGAAAGTGAATGCCTATAAGAATCAGCACCAGCTCCTAAATGAGTCCCATCAGGAAAGAGCTGAGGAGAGCTAAAAAAGGTCATTTGTAGAGAACAAGAATAGAAAAGTGTAAGATTAATTCAGTGATAAAATCTGATTTAATACAAAAAGTTACCAATTTACTGTATAAGGAAGCAGGAATAGTGCCTTGTACACGATACCATCTCCTGCACACGACGTGTGCCAGGACTCTCACACCCCTCTCCCTACCCTGCACCAGCAGAGATTTTGCCATCTGCTTTCTCATCCACCTCGCTGTCAGCCCCACCTGCTCCAGCCGTTCCTGTCGCACTGGCTGCGGCTCAGACACTGTGTCCTTCTGTCCTGCCTTACACTGCGTTTCACTGCTGGGACACGTCACACAGGGTGCCTGTGGGCTGGGTGCTCTGGCTGGGAAGGAGGTCCCAGAGGTGCCTATGTCACTTTATCCCTTTGCAGGTGGGCCACAAAGCTGTGCCCATGTGCATCACCAGGGACAGATTGTGTCTGTACCCAGCCCTGCTGCCTGGGCTCAGAAACACACTGCAAACCCAGCCCTTGCCACCAGACTTTCCCTTCAGCCGTGTCCTTCCCACCACCGCCTTCTCCACTCGGCACTGTGGCCCTTTCCTCGTCTGCTGTGCCCAACAACTCCTGCCAAAGCCTGACATGCTGCCCCTGTACGTGAAAACAGCCCTGCAGACACCCAGACAGGCCAGGGCTGTGCTGTGCTGCTCCTTTGAACAGACAATCTCAGCTGCCACCTCTGCTTTAGTAGGTTAGCTGCCTTCAGCAGCTCATGGTCTCCTTTCTCGTGGTGCGACTGCTGTGCAATGCCCCATCTCCACTGAGATGATCCGTCCACTGTTGGCTGTAGGGCTGCAGACCCACTTTCACACAAGCAGCATTAGCCCCTAAATTCTTTATTTAATTCATGACTAGTGTGGAACATTCTCTGAGTGTTTACATTGCTGTTTTAAAATGTACATTTTTTTTAACTTCTTGAAGTTGCTGATACAATGCATCTTTCCAGTGGGAACAGTGGGTGATGACAGGACAATCCAGCAAACTGCATCTGCTTACAAAAATGAGACTTTGTTCAACCGAACACTAAATCTTTGATAAATTATTCAGGGCTTTGGTGACGTACATGTTGAACCAATATGACAGTTTTATATGGATTATGATTATTAATGTTTTTCAAAAATAGAGAGCGTGAGCCAGACATCCAGTGTCGAAGCTGCAAGACCACCAGCCGAGGCAAAAGTCTTTCAGGAAGGCTTCTTGCAGGCTCTGTGTACAATCTTTCTTTACACTCAGAGCATATGCAACATTTTAATTTGTAGTGAGTGTGTCGGGGTCCTTATGTCTGAGCCAGGAGGTCACGCTGCGACCCCGCAGACACAGGCTTCACAACACACTCAAGCACCACTGGCTCAATAGTGGGGTTTTTTCTGTTTTTTTTTTTGGCTTCAAAACATTCCACATTGTTCCCTCGCTTAGGCTGAACTGATTGTATTTACAAAGCTTAGACACACTTTGGAGCTTCAGAGCACATCTCCCATCAACCGCTGCTGCCAGCACATAAATTGCAAGGCTGTGCACAGTACAGGTCATGTTCCATCTCTCCCTGCCTATAAATATTGAATTCATCAAGCTGGACTACCACGGTAGCTCACGGGTACTTCCTTGTGAGACACTGGAGATCCTCTGGAGCAGATGCCTGGTTCTGAAGGAGAAGCTTCCTTGCTTTCTGTCCAGGAAGCAGTGCAGCATGGATGAGGCTCAGACTCGCTTGCTCTCCAAGGCCCAGGTGGAACTTGTTTGATTCTACCAACTGCATGAAGCTTAACAGAGACGAGTGCCAAGTTGCACTGGGATGGGGCAACCCTGGATGTACGGACAGAACCGGGAAGCAGAGGCTGGAGAGCAGCTGCGGGAAGGGACCTGGGGGTGCTGGTCAGTGGCCAGTTGGATCTGAGTCAGCAGTGCCCTGGCAGCCCAAAAGGCCACTGTGTCCTGGGGGCAGCAGGTCCAGCATCACCAGCCAGGCCAGGGAGGGGATTGTCCTGCTCTCCTCTGCACTGGGACGGCCTCACCTCGAGTCCTGGGTCAGTTTTGGGTGCCACTATCCAAGAAGGATCTAAAGCTCTATGAGAATGTCCAAACGAGGAACACAAAGAAGGCGGAGGGTCTGGAGGGGCCACACGAGGAGTGGCTGAGTGCACTGAGAGTGTCCAGCTGGAGTAGAGGACACTGAGGTCAGAGCTCCCCAGGGGCTGCAGCTCCTCCTGAGAGGCAGCTCCGATCTCTGCTCCCTGGGACAGGGACAGGACCCGAGGGAATGGCACCCTTGGGTGTTGCCTTCCTCCCACTCCTACCTTCTGAGGAGGTAATGGAGCAGCACAGCCAGACAGGCTGCCCCTCACTCCGTACCATGTCCCACCATCCCCCTTACCCTGTTCCCCATGTCCCCATACCCTGCTCTCCCATCCCCACAGACACCACAGACTCTTTGGAGTCTGTCCTGCTAGGGGAGAATAATTGGATAATTCTAAAATATTTTTATTTTTTAACATTTTTAACTTCTTCTTTGGAAAAATGAACTGAACCATTGAAATTAAAAATTATTTTTAGAAGTGGGGAAAAACTTTATCTCCCTGTGAAACAGTTTTGGCTTCAGCAGCTTATCTTCCAACAAAAGTAATGGTTTGGCTGGAAAATTCCTAAACTGAAAAATTCACTGTCCAGGTCTTAGCAGACCCTTTAACACCTCAGATCTCCACATGTCCAGCAAATTCCTGGATCAAGTTTCTTTCTAGCTTTCCAGGAGTGAGCTTCATGCCAAGGTATGCACCAGAAACACCAGAACCAGGATCTGCCCCTCACTGGAGCCAAACAAATGCTTCTTGAGCCCTGCTCTGGGATCTGTTTCCTCTGCTCAGTGCCACTGCTGTCCTGCAAATGCACCTTAGCAACCCAAAAAGAAAAGCAAAAGAGGAGAAGGAGCATCTCCCCATCACATGAAGCAGAGCTCCAGGGCTGAGCCTGGGGTCTGAGCAGAGGCCCCCGGCACCATCTGAGATATTCCTGTTCGGAGGCAGAGACTCCACCAGCTGGACCTGAGGCATCTGTGCAGGATTGAGACCCCTGGCTCCTGCCTGGAGCTTGTGTAGGATTGGACACAACACCTCGACGTGCACTTTGCACTTTATAACCTCTAGAAATACCTTCAGGAATGACAATTCCATGTGGCTGGGTCCTGCTTGGGTTACTGTGATGCACCTTTGATGGTCTGCACCGTTCTTCCCTGCCCAACATGGGCCATGTATTTAGCCTTCACCTTCCACCTTCTCACCTTTCCCCTGTGCCACTCCTGCATGCCCCGAGGTGGGAATGAGCAGAGCTTACACTTCCTCAGATACTGGATCCATCAAATCTGGCCCTGCTTTACTGTTTGCTCTATTGCAGGTTGAAGTGGAAGTAAATACATTTAGCTCTAATGCATGTGCAGTGTCTCTTAAGCAATCATGACCCACCATAAAACTTTAAATACACAAAGAGAAAAGCCAGGAGAGAGATGCTCAGAGATGCAGTTCAACCTTATCAAATTCTTCACGTGTTTGTTGTGGTGTGCTTGTATTCCTGGGCTTCTGCTTGCAGGAATGTTGCTGATAAAACCATCTCACTAAACATGGACTTCATGTGTTTTAGCTGGTGTTTACAGTGCTCAGAGTGTAAGAGTAGCTCTGGATTCCTGGGGGCAAATATCCTGTGAACATTTGCACTGGCTTATTGCAAATGCTGATCAATTCCTGCTGTGCACAAGCTCTGCAGGAATCCTGCCTGGTCCTCCTTAGAGCTGTGTCGTGTTTGGCAAGGCAGAAGGCAACTCTGACCACTTGCCCCTACACCCAGAACAAGAGGCCTTTTCTCCTCTGAGACCTTGCTGGGCTGCCAGGGCATGCACCACTGCTATTATCTCATGGTCTGCCTTGCAGACCATGTCCCTGTTGGATGATTCCCCTCACTGAACTCCCTCCTGCCTCCTCAGGGATGCAGAAAGCCCCATCCCGTGACGGCGCTGAGGGCAGTGCACGGCGTGGAGTCCACAGGCTGTTTCCCACAGATCTGCACATTCCTCCCGTGCCCTGGAGAAGTGACCTGCTCACCACTTCAGCTCCATGCGAGGAGCTGCAGGGCAGGAGGAGCGCCTGGATGGGGGCTTTGCCAGTGAACAGGAAACAAACCAAGGAAACCTGGATCCCCCCTTCACTGACAAGTTATTCCATGCAGCTTCTTGTGCAACCCCTCCGTGGGGTCAGTGCCAAGACCCAGAGAACAGAGCTGTGTGAACCATAAAATCTTCCCTCAAGGCAAGCCCGCCCAGTGTTTGGTCACAGTGTGATCCCCACGCTCAGCGAGGTTTGCCAGCTGTTTGCACCCCCAGGAATTTAGGATAGGATCTCCTTCCCAGCCTCCAAATTTTCACTGTTGGTATCTGCTCCAAGCTGCCCATCGGCCACGATGGCAGTGAAGAGCCCACCAACTTCACTTCCCACTTGATGATGGGCAGTGGCAGCTGTCTTCATCCAGGACAGCTCCTGGCCTCCAGCCTGGGCTGGGTGATGAGGGATAGGGGCTGTTCTCAGGGGAGCAGCTCAGCTCTGGCCTCAGCCCATCCCATCGAGCTGTTTTGAAAAGGAATGATTTCCCCTACATTTTTTTCATAGAAAGAAGCTTTAGGTGGTGTAAAATAGTAGAGGAAATGTCAGTCAGGAACTGGGTTGTTACCCCACATCCTCCCAAGGCCCACCTCTCTGTCAGTACTCAAATAGGCTGAAAATATCTGTGACAAAATCAGACTGACAAATTATATGGTTCTGAAATAACTGACCTAAAGGTTAACTCCTCAAGAGCTGATTGCCTGCTTTGCATTCACATCCACGGCACATCTGCTGGCACCCAAGGGCCCTGCCCAGGACAAGAACCCATTCATGCTGCCTGTGAGCATGGGCAGGCTGGTGTGATCTCTGCAAGGTGATTTATTATATCCTAGTAGTACCCAGAAGTTAATGCAGAGAGTTCCTACCATGTACAGCACTGCAAGTCATGTCATCATGTGGTAGCGAGGGAAGACAGAGAAAAATTGTGGAGAAGAGCAGGCTCTCAGGAGACCTTAGAGCCCCTTGAAGTGCCTAAACGGGCTCCAAGAGAGCTGGAGGGAGACATGATGCAAGGGCCTGGAGTGACAGTACAAGGGGAGATGGCTTTAAGCTGAAGGAGGGTATATTTAGATTAAATACTAAGGCAATATATGTGAGGTGGTGTGAGTGTGGTGAGGCCCTGGCACAGGTTGCCCAGAGAAGCTGTGGCTGCCCATCCCTGGAAGTGTCCAGGGCCAGGTTGGATGGGGCTTGGAAAAACCCGGGATAGTGGAAGGTGTCCTGGCCCATGGCAGGGGTGGAATGAGATGGGCTTTAATGTCCCTTCCAATCCAAACCAGTCTGTGAGTCTATGCAAACACTGGACTTGAGAAGAACCTCAAAAGTGAATCTGAATGACTCTATTTCAATATGGTGGCACATGGTAACTGGAACATGAGGCTGACAGGGCACAGTGATGCAGCTGGAATCTAACCCTGTGGCAGGAGGTGTCTCCTGGAGGGTAACCCACCTGACGGGCTCTGACTGCCACCAGGACATCCCAAGGAGGGATGACATCCCTCTTTATCCTCCTGCCTGCAGTGCTGCAGAATTAACACTACTGCTACTTCCTTCCTTGCTAGCAGATTCCCACGATCGTGGGGCATGTGGACATGGCTGGCAGATCCAGGATGGGATCTAGGGTGAGGCCAGGAGGACATTTCTGAGTGATGAAATGTAGGGAAAAGGCAAACCAGCCTGTGGTTGCCACTGTTTCTGCAAGACCTCATGATTTTCAATATTAACCTTCCCCAAGGTGACAGGTTGAAACTTTTGCTAAACAATGAGCTTTCCTGGGGAACTGGGAGGGGGCCTGTGCTATACCAAATCCCTTAGCTGACATCTGTGCACAATCCAGAGGTGTGCCCACTGCCAGCTGCCTGATGGGACCCAGAGCACCAGCAGTCTCCAGTAAACACCCACGGCCTCAAGAGCAGCGTGGCTCTGGTGGGCAGCCCAGTGTAGCTCTTGGAGCTCTCTCTGTGGTTGGCATCCCGCTGGCCGTGCCAGAGTACAGGAGCAGGTACTAGGGCCTGGCACTCGGCTCCCTGTGCACTCACCAGGTGAAACAGGAGCTTCTAGAGCCTGTCTGTGAGCAGAGGAGCAGGTGAGATGATCTGTTTCCTAGAGCACGCTTTCCTTGCTGCTGTAAGAAGTGCTGGACTCACATGGAGAGGTCTAGCACTAGCTAAGGCAACAGCCACACTGTACCACTTCCAGGGATTATTCCAGGCTGTTCAACCCCGTGCAGCCCCAGTTTTGTTTGAAGTCTCTTCATTCACAGAAACTTGGAAAAAACATTATTTCTTTACTCCAAATAGTATTTAACACAGCCCTGGTCACCTTACACCCATCAAGGAAGCCCTCCCCACAGCACACGCTGCAACAGAAGGAGCACATCGTTGTTGCCAGCACGGCTGGGAGTAAAAATCTGAGCTCTTGTACATCAAGTTGTCCAAGAGAGCTGTGAATTTTGGAAGGTATCTGTGCAAATGCAGTACTACTCTGTGACTGATCAACACCACACTTAAAGGTCTCACCAAGCCAGCACTCCATGTCAGTCAGAGGAGATGGGGTCTGTGGAGAGACAGAGTGGAGAGGGCACCCCCTTTACACACATTGCCCTCCAATGTTGATGGCTTCTCTTGTGGCACCACTGCTCCTCTGCACAGGCTCTGTGCTGGCACAGAGGCAGCCCCAGCTCCTGGCAGCACCCGGGGAGAGCAGGGCCCATGCACGGTGTGAGTGATGGATGGCGGTGTCAGGGATGGATGGCCACGATGACGCTGGGACACTGCGCTGCGCTCCAGACACACAGCAAACGCTCCAGAGGGAACGGGGGAACACAGTCAGCCACACAGGGTGAACATGAAACCTTTGAGACAAGGAGCAGAGTCTGACTGGGCACAGAGACTGAAGGAACCATGGGAGTAAAATTTCACTTCTGGATGTCAAGACAGAGGACAAGCCATCATGTTGACATGTTGATGCCTGAGCACTCCAGCTGTCTCAACTCCTGCTTTTGTACAGCAATTATCCAGATCTGGTCACGGCAAAAACATTGGAGGCACAGATGGCAGACCCAGGGCTGGTACTTCAGCCTTCCTACAGGCTTCATGTTGCCTAAAGCCCCATGACACGACCCTGTGAGGACTCCAGCACTTTTCCCTAATGCCCTGTGCTTAGCCCTGACTACTTTGCCAGTCGCTTCCCACTAGAGGCAGCCTGATTTTCCATTCACAACCTCCTTCTGTGCTGAGAAGGAGATGGAACACCCAGAAGGCCAAAGCTACAACCCTACTCCCTACATCCCCAGAAAGCAGTACAGTGGATGCAGAAGGTGGGTTGGGGGCTGAGCCGTGGCACAGACCTCCAGTCCCCCACAGCCTTTGTCCTGCCCGTGGGCCAGCCCTGGGCTACCAGCACGTCGAGTTTTGCCAGCTGTGGTTGTGGTTTCTGCATTTGGCTTGAGATTAAGGGAGTCTCAAGAAAGATGGAGAGAGTATATTTACAAGAGCATGGAGTGAGGGGGCAAGGGGAAGTGGCTTCATGTTGACAGAGAGCAGGGTTAGATTAGATAATAGGAAAAAATTCTTTCCTATGGGTGTGGTGAGGCCCTGGCACAGGGTGCCCAGAGAAGCTGTGGCCGCCCCATCCCTGGAAGTGTCCAAGGCAGGGTTGGACGGGGCTTGGAGCAACCTGGGATAGTGGAATGTGTCCCTGCACATGGCAGGGAGTGGGACTTAGTGGTCTCTAAGGTCCCTTGCAACACAAATCCCTCTGTGATTATATTATTCTACCATTAGAAGCATTTAAGGATTGTAGTTCCTGGGCTTCCTGGCATTTGCCAACAGTCTTTAGCCCTGCTCTTTTGCCCAGGGCTATTTCCATGGCAAAACAGTCTATTAAAATTACTGCTAGAACTTTACTGGACAACATATGCAGATAGTTCTGAGTTAGATAAAACACCTCCTTATGAATCTGGGCCATACTTGTAGTTTTTAAAGTAATCTTAAAATAAACTTAAAAATCTTAAAATAAGCAGCAATGTTCTAAGTATGCTGAAAAGGCTCAAAAAGTAGTTATCAACCTCAGATTTGTTCTTACGGCTTGTTCTGTTTGCAAAACTGCTTTCAGGCTAATCTTGTGAATTTTCCAGGTCTGACTCATGAGTGCTGTGTGCTGGGGCTGGTGGGGCTTGGATCACATCAGGTGCAGGGCCCTGCACACCTGGGCACAGCCCTGCTCCCAGCAGCCTGGGCAGGATGAGGCTTTTGAGAGAAGTAGCACCTTTTTCTAAACTATTATTTGATTTTATTTCATTTAATTTATACATGCTTAGCTGTTTCTGCTAGTGGCAGTGCAACCTGGGCTAGTTACAAAGCACAAACCATGGTCCTAAATCAAAGGAAACTGAATTGTTTACAGAATTTGGTTTAAATCCAGTCCAAACCAAAAACTTGTGGTTTTTAACTTTCCCAGTGGAATGGGAGTCCCTGGTTTCTGGAAGTGACCCTGGTACTTAACATTACGAACATCACTGTTGCCATTAACACTGGCACTGCTTTTATCACCAAGTCATGGCTCTAGCAGCTACATAATAAGCAGGTTTATTATCCCAATGAAGTGTGGGAGATTCCTGAGGCCAAGTCCTAACACAGGCTTACCCATCCTACTCTGAGATACCCGAGCTCATGGGCACAAGTGTCCAAAAAATCCAGGCTGAGTTTTCTCATAGCATTGCATTGTATTCAGGAGAAAACTTACTGACATGGAGAGCTTTCCTGGGTTCATCAGCCTGGTCTTCCACCAGAAAGGTGGTCGTGTCTCTTGCAAGGCTGTTTTGCCCATGCACTGTAGCACTGAAAGGAGACCCCAGCTGCAGTCCCTCAGCCCATGCAGTTCCACAGCTCCGTGTCGGGCAGGGCAGCTTCTGTCCCAGCCCGAGGTCTGCTTGCCCTGCTCACTTGGAATTACACAGCTCTGGGTTCGTGCATCCCAGGGGCATCTGCTAAAGGCCTGTGGAGACTGGCTTTGAGCTCAGGTTCTTCCTGCGTGAGGATTGTGGCCCTGCGGCCACCAGGCAGATTGAGCTGTGGCTGGTCACCCCCAAAGGCCCACCCAGGGCCTCTTGCACCCCTGCCAGCAGCTGCCTCCCCACATTTCTGCATCAAGCACTGGCTTCTCTTGTAGGTCATTTGGATGTCCTTGGTTATGGCTGTAGCATTTAACTGTGTCCTAATTTTGTGGCATTTGTGGTTATGTCTGATCCTTGTCTCTCTTACTTTGTTACATTTGAGAAATGCAATAAACAAAATCTTTCTAATAGAAAGAAAACATGGCAGAGATTTGAAATGGAAAATGAGCACAAGCTGGACCCATGCCTCTTCATTAGATGCCAGAGGGAGGAGAAGGAACAAACAGCACAGTGAGAAACACTATTAATAAAGTGGTGAGGGCGGGTCTCACACACGAGTGGGGCTGGGGGCAGAACCAGCTCTCCAGCCTCGGACGGTCCCGCTGCCCAGCACAGGGGCCTTGCCAGCTTGAGTTGGCAGAGGGAGCATTCAGTGGGTGGGAAAGGCCACAGACTGACCCAGTAGGGCTTTGGGAAAGGTCCCAGCCTGCTGGCAGAGGACTCGTGTCCACAGGGTGTGTTCCTGCTGCGGCGGGGACCAACCTGAGCCAGACTATGGAGCAGACCTAAGCGTTGGGTGTGTCATGCCATGTTGTCTCTTTAGCTCAGTGTCTGTGGCTGTGAACCCTTAATAAAAACATATCTGGTGACAGGGGGCTCTGAATTTCAGGCTGGCAACCTAGAGCCTCCCTTCCTTTGGCTGCCCCAGAAAGCAAGAGGCTGAAAGGAAGAGCAGCTGCTGATCTCTAGAACCTGTCACCGCCTTGCTCAGAGTCCAGTGAAACTGTTCTTGGCCACATCTCTGTCTCTCTTGCCCTTGACTGTTGGCATGGGCAGCAGCTGGACAGGGTAAAAAAGCCCAGGTTATAAGTGGGAGAGACTGAGGCACTGGTTTGGCGTCTTTGCCACCCACTGCCACAGCACACCTTAACAGAGCTGCCAGGTAAGAGCTTTTAATAAGAAACCAGTGCACAGCCTGTCTTCTTGTGTTCATTGATGATGTCAAAATACACTTTAATATGGAGAAAAATCAATAGAAAGTTCCTACAACTGCATGGCAGGTCCAAAGGGAATGAGAAGGGACAATACACAGTTCAACCTTTAGACCTGCTCCACAGCACTTTGTTCCAGAGCCATCCATTGTCCACCACACCATGAGAAGTCTCTTGCCAGCACCTGGACATCCTCTGTGCTCAGGGGTGGAACAGAAAAGCTCTCAGTGTCCCTGACATCGGACAGCGGTCAGCAGTGCTGGGAGCAGCACTCTGCTGGCAGAGCACACCTGGACTGGACCTGTGCTGTGAGGGGATTCCCTCTCCAGGGTCTGTGCTTCCCAGCTGCCATGTGGATCAGCACTGAGCCCTGCAGAGGTCTCCAGGGCAGGCCATTTTCTGAAAAATGCATTGCTGTAGCTACCCCCATCATCTTCATAGGGAAGAATTTTTTTCCTAATATCCAATCTAAACCTGCCCTTTGTCAGTGGGAAGCCATTCACCCTTGTTCTGTCACTCCAGACCCTTGTAAAGGGTCTCTTTCCATCTTTTTTTGCAGGGTCCCTTCAGGTATTGGAAGGCCGCAATTAGGTCACCTCGAAGTTTCTCTTCTCCAGGCTGAACAATCCCAATTCTGTCATCTTTTTCTCTCAGAGACCAAAGTAGTTAAACATCCACCTGCCCTCCCTGCACCCACAGGACTTTTAAAAATGAAACTCCTGAGTGAACCCAGGTGAACACACACTTCATCCCATGAAGGAAGGCAAAACTGCAGGTGGACCTGACAGTCCAGCCAAGGGCAAAAGGCTGTGTGGCTCCAAGCCAAATAAACATCTTACTGTGGACAAGGCGCCTCAGACAGGCACACAGGAGTGCTCTGACACGAGAGCAGCAGTGCAGCAGAGCCAGATCCCGTCTCTAGTCAAAATGCTGTGAAAGGAAGCAAGCTCCTCTCTCCATCCCAAAAGCCAAGGCTGCACCGGGGGAAAGAAAATGTGTGGTTCCTTCAGACAACTCATAGCTTGGGATGATAAACCATAGTGCAATAAAGAATATCAGGAACTGAAGAACCTCTCTTTTTTTAGCATGCTTCCAGAGATACAAACAAATGAAACACTCAAGGCCCATTATCCCATGACTTAATTTTTCACTCTAGGATCAATCCTGTCATGTCATAAAATCCCTTCCATTAACTTATCAAGTTCCATCTACAAACAACATAGGCTCCTTGCCCCTGCTTTCCGGTTTGGAAGGCTGTTCAAGAACGTCATTCTCCTACTGGCTAAAAATTTTAATATATCCTGCAGGCTAAATTTATCTGCAAAATCACCCAGACTCAAAGCACCAGGCCTGTGACCAAAAAGGGCCATGTTTAGGTAAGTACAGGTGGGGTTATTGCAAGAGTGAAGGCTTGGCATTAACTGGGACTCCAGGTCCAGTTGCTAATCTCATGACTGGTCCCTCTTATTTCAGTGACCATGAGCCACAACTCTCTGAAACAGCCAAGAAATCAGTTCCTGTGTGGGCAAGGATCAGGGGACACAGTAAAGCTGCACAAGAGCTAGAGACCTCACTCTTCATGAATAACATAGACGACAGAAAAAGAAAATAATTATTATCCCACAGTTGTACAAGGACAGAGGCCCAGTGTTTTCATACAGAATCCAGATTCCTGGTGGAATATCCTTTCTGGAGGAGCTGAGCCTGGCTTGGAAAGGACACACAAGACAGATGTGGTGAAATGTCTCCACTGCTGGTTTTGTCTGTATCCTGGCAAGGAGGAGGCAGTGTCTAGGGGTGAGAGAGGAAATCTCCCCAGTCTCATCAAATTCCCCAGAAGTTCACCAGCTATGGCTGTCTCTGAGCTGTTATACCAATGGACCCCCATCCCAAGACACAACTCACATCAACATATTTCATCTTCCCTAATCACAATCAAATGGGATCTCAGCACCAAAGACATCAGTAAGTGCAGCCAGGTTCAGCAAGGGAGAGGAATGCCAGAATGGGTGACTCAGAGCTCAGACCCTCTGGACATGCTGAGGAAATAGAAATGAAGAGTTAGAGGCTGTGTGGTCCAGGGGAGACACATCCAAATGGCTTTCATGGTCCCTCATGCCTCAGATAGGCACCTGGATAAAGATGACTTGAGTGATCTTGGATTTTCAGAACATTTCTAAGAACTTTCCTCACCAAAAGCTGCTAAAAGGCAGTTATTTAATATGAGCATTTAGAAATAAGGAGCATAAGTTAGGTTTGTTTTAATGAAGGCAAAAGGCAGGAAATTTTGCTAGAGTTTATGCTGGTCAACATGATGAACAAGATAGAGAGACAGAGAAATTTTCCTTATAATGTCCAATTACTCACTTGGTTGGACGGGGCTTGGAGTAATTTGGTCTAGTGGAAGGTGTTCCTGCCCATGGTGGAATTGAGATGATCTTTAAGGTCCCTTCCAACCCAAACCATTCTGTGATTCTATGATTCCATGAAAAAATCACCTGATATGGAAAGCTACAGAAGGATATCCTAATAATGAGTGGCTGAGTGATAAAAATGCAAATGAAAAGCAGTATCTGGGGGGAAAAACTGTCCACAAAGAGACCAACAAGAATGACCAAAAGAGTGGTCAAATGGGCTGGAACCTCTAGGTTGGAAGGAAAAAGCTGAGGCAGGAAACGTCAGTCTGGAGGACTGCTCAGTCAGGAGTGGTCCAAACAGCATCTATGAGAAATGTTCACTACAGGAACTAGGGAGAACCAAGGAAGTGCTTAAGCTTGAGATTTAAAAAAGACAAAAGCAGAGGTTTTCTCACCCACTTCATAGTCACACTGTGGAGCTCTTTGCCAAAGGACTGGATGGTTCCAAAGGCATTCAGACACATTCATGAAAAACAGAACCAGCACAAGATATTAAACATGGAGATGCTCAACCTGGTTCAAGGAGGCTCTGAGGTACAGGGGGTAGAAAACAGATTCACGGTAGGAAGGGTCCCTGAGCATTCCATGCTCTCCTCTAGCCATGTCCCCAGGGCTGGGACCAGGTGCTCGACTAGGCTGACCTGTCTTCTGACCCCCAATAAAGCCATTCTTACAGTCCCTGTCTCCCACAAATCAACGTGCAGCAGTGACAGCCTCTCAAGTCTGCTCTGTGGAGAGCGGGCAGGGAGGAGGAACATGTATGGATCAGGAAAGGATGAGATTTGTGGCAAGGGCTCCTGAGGCTGGGCTGACACTCAACACACCCAAAAAATGCTCCAAGGCTGCGAGGAGCTTTATGGCCCCACTGCAGGTGGCTGCTGCCAAAGGACATTCCTCAGAGCTACTTGCTAAATAATGGAATCTGAATTTCCGCCTTCTTGTGGCAAAGTTAAAAAAACCACTAACATTAACCAAATTATACCCTGGTCTAAACAAAGGAGGGCCAGGGCTGCCAATTTCACAATTATCCCAAATGGGTCTTAATATGACACAGATAAATACTTTCCAATTATCCAGTGGAACAAGGCTGCCCTGGGGGATATGGAGAACAATATATTACAGGGGCCAGGGACCCAGGGGATTCAGAATTCACACTCCACTACTCCTGCTGCGGTCCACACGTGGCAGGGGAGGGAGGCGGCAGGGTGAGAGTCCAATCCTCACGCAGCCCGGGTGCTGCCCGGGGCTGTTCTCCCAGCAATGGGACAAGAGGGTCAGCAAGGGTGTTGAAGCTTCTGCTGACAAGGAAGCTGTGGGTGGGCTCAGAGCCAGTGGCTGGGTGCAGGGTACCAGGACTGGCACTGCTGTCCTCCCCAGCATGGCTGCAGGAGTGGGTGATCTCTGTCCTGGTGCACAGACCTGAACAAGCTGCCTGGGGTGGTGGCAGGTGCTGGTGGCACTGCACACACAGTGCTCAGGGCTGCTCCAGGTGTCACGCTCACCTGGCTGCCCGCAGCAGCCAGACTGTGTGAGGGCATGGCTTTGAATTCAGGGTGAGGTACCCACAGCAGGAGGGGGACACGGGTGGCATTTGTGCCCAGGCTGCTCCCTGTTGAGCAGCATCCATGGATGGCTCTCAGCAATGTGTGCATGCCTGTATTTTGGCCCTCACTCATGCAGCATCCCTTGTAGAATTTTGCCTTCAAAGATGGTATCTCGGTCCTCCACACCCCCCAGGCTAGCTTAACTACAAAATCTGAACTAGTCTGCAAGAGAACTGTGGGTTTTTTTGCTGTCCACAGCCAGGATGCACATGCACGCATCCCCTGGGAGCGTGAAGCTGAGCTGCTTCCCAGGAAATTGTGAATGCTGCAGTGGTTCTGTAGGATTTCTGCATCCAATGTACATATATTCTTGGAGACTCTATTCTCCAACTTCTTTGTCCTACTGATACTATCTGGCCTCTGCTCTCGTAGTGGTGAGCAGACACCCACATATGGGCAAAATGTGGGTTTGTTCCTGCAGCAGAACCCTTGTGCATGTATAACAGGAACCCTTCCTCTTTTAGACATAAGCCTTGAGACCAAGACCCACCTCCCAAAGGCAGACATGTCTGGGAACACTGGTTTTACAGACCCATGGATTGCCCACCTTGTTAGGCCTCACAGAAACCATAAAGTTGACTTTGGAGCACATGACTTTGGTGAAAGACAACCATGGGCTGTCCTTGATGGACATGGGGATGTCCAGACTCAAGGGTTCCCTCAGATCAGCATTTGACAACATTTCCATGCACCCAGGAGAGCTAGAGACATTTGTCTCCAAATGACTGTCTCAGGATCCCTCAGTCCTAGGATCCAAGGCCAAGAGACAGTGCTGGACAACAGGGGCATTGGGAGAAAGCAAATTATCAGCTGTTGCAATACCTGTTGCTCCTGGTCAGGTGTGTACCATGGACCTCATCATGTTGCTCTTCCCTGGCATGCACTGCCCTACGTCAAAAACTGCTTCCTGCTCTCCTGCTGGCAGCTGCACAGCAGCTGGAAAATAGAGCTGGCTGGGGCATGAGTGGAGTGGGAATGTGATGGCCAGTAGGCAAAGGGAAATTCATGGATGTTCCAGAGCCTGACCCCCTGCCAGTGGAAGACCTTTCACTGGAAAACACCTGATGACTTTTAAAAAAGAGGTTGAAGACTATTCCTGGGCTGCACAAAATCCTCAGAAGCCTCAGGATAGGAGCAATTTTCAGATGGAAATACCAGGATACACCAGGAAATACCAGGCCTGGAAATACTGTCCTGCAGCCTGGCCCTGCCCCATCCCCTCTTTCAGGGCCCCTTTGTCCCCTTGGACTGACCCAGTGGCACAGCACATCCTGCAACCTCCCTGATGCTCTGCAGGCCTTTCCTCCCCTGGCTGGGGTGGGTCTGGTGCAGATGAAGCTTTGTGGGGAACAGTGGTGCTCCACAGCCAGGGGCACCCAGGGACAAACCCAGAGAGGGACACAGAGGCCACAAGGGTGTTCTCAGTGGTTATTCACCACCAGGCCACCCATTTTCTCTGTCAGGCCCGCATCTCCTCCCTGCCTTTCACAGGCGAACTGAGCCCAGCACTTTCCCATGATCATTTTGCAAACCACACTCTGTCTGAAAGGGGAAGTCCTGCAAAGCGGCTCCACGTACTTTTTTGCTGCCAACAGCTCCAGGGGAGTGCACATGACTTGTCCCACTCCCTGTGCAGCTGAACTCCCTTAACCAGGAGGGTTCAGCTGCACAGGAAAATCCACCATTCCAAACTCCTCTGTGCCAGCTTTGCACTAGCTCAGAGCACCCATTGCCTCTTCCAAGCACATGCACAGCTGGTGAGTTGTGTACAAGGAGGCACAACCTTCCCAAATCTCCCTGTCATCTTCCTGTCCAACCTTCTTTTTTTCTGGGACAATCTGCATGTCATTGCAGGGCAGAGCTAGGCTTGTTACAGATGCATTTTTCTCGTGTCCTAACCTCACCCCATGTCCTGTCTGCAGAGGCTTTGGCTGCTGTTCTGAGGCCCAGGGTCTTGGGAGAAGTACAGGAAGAGGTGAGGGCAAGCTGGGACTGGTGGGCACTGCCCTGGGGGACCCTCTTGCATTACTTACTGCCTCCCAAGAACCATGCATGTCCTGCCCAGGGCAAGTTTCTCCTCCTCCAGAAGTTGAACACAGAGAATTGAAGTCACAGGGGTGACTCCAAGGCACATAAGCAGGGCTGGCACACACGTCTCTGCAACATCCCAAATCTTTCTGAGCCAGAACCTGTACCAGACCTTACAAGTCCCCAGCCTGTAGTTCATGTTAGCACGGATTTCTGTGATCCCTGATCTCAGGTAAGATCCAAATACGGTTCCTGACCCCAAGGATCTCAGCAGCACGCTGCAGAGTGAAGCGGAGAATGGTGTGCTCTGGGAGAGGCAGTGGTGCTAGTGCTGCACTGGGAGACTGAAAAGGCGAGTGAAGAAAGAACACAGTAAAGAGAAGAGATGAATTCATCCCTCTGGTCACCAGCTCACACAGTCCTCCAGCTAGAGAAGAAGCTGAAGACACCCTTTCCTGATGCAGGCTGCACCTCTGCCTGCAAAGTTGCTGCTCTGTGCTGCTGCCACCCACACCTGGCCTCAGGTGTGTCAGAACCACCTGTGCTGGAGCAGGAGCTGCTGAGCTTCCCTCCCTGGCACAAGCAGTCTTTGTGCCACCTCGAGCTGGTTTCCAACCAGAGCTAGGGACAGATAGTGAGGGATGAGCTCGGGGCTGCTCAGTGGAAACTCCATTGATTACTCTGTGCGGTACCTTCCCGACATCATGAACACCTCAGTCCCTGGGGAAAATCTGGGTTCTATCAGCTCTTATAAGCAAGTGTTTCGAAAGGTTTACAGAAAAGTAAAGTAAACAGAGCTCTGAGTAACAAAAGAGCCCCGTTTATGCATTCTTTGATTCACTGTAAAGGATGGTGTAAACTGACTTTTTAACCAAGCATTAGGCAAGATTTGGGTCCCCGCCATTATATAATAAACAGTGACATGGCTATATTAAAATATTTACTTAATGCACTGAAGTGACTTATAGTATGAGTGGCTACTCAATAGGATGGCCTAAGTGTTAAGGCGTCAGGTGCCATCGCCTGTATAAATATTCTGTGTGCACTTGTTTATAGGAAAACCCCATCTGGATTTGGCTAAAACAGCAGACACCCTGCTGACCCCAGTTTTTGCTATTGGAAAATATAACACAAGTGTTCACTCATCTAGAATAACAGCGGTGGTTAAGTGCCATCTGACAGACAGAAGGGTATTGGCTTTTCTCAATAGACAGCAGGCTTGGTGCTGTGAAGGGCAGCAGCTCCCCAAGATATACAGCATCCTGTGGACCAGCAGCAAAAGGCTCTGCCTCCCCGCTCACAGCCCTCAGCAGAGCACACCAGGATGCCTGGGCACACAAAAAGGCACAGACCCCCAAATCCTGCTGAAACCCAGCAGTGGGCTGTGCCACTTTGTGAGAAGACAAAGGGCCAGGTCCCTTTCTCTATCCATCTGGCTGCTCTGAAATCTGAAGCAGCTTCTGGCTGCCTGTGGTACCCAGCTGGTTGCGTGCCCCCAGTGCAGGAACTGTTTGGTGCCCTAAAGCCCCCGCTGGAGCAGCCCTGTTTCCATGGTGTGGTGCCACCTTCTGAGCTCGCAGTGGGGAGCTTGGAATTCTGCCGGGAATATTCTTAGGTCCTTGCTGGAAGGCAAGGAATAAAGAGATATGGGAATCCCCTCACAGAATGGAATGGAAAGGTGCTTACTCCCAGCTCCTCTCTCTCCCAGCTTCTCATCCCACAAGAGGTCCTGACCCAGGCAAGCACTGCTCTCCACCAAGGAAGAGTTGCTGTTCCTTCCACACTACACTGCACATGTACACAGGCATAGCCAGGCATCGGCTCCTCCTGTGAGCCAGTTTCTACATCTGATTCCTTCTGAGTTCAACCTTTTTTTGAAATGAGTGACATGCATTACATTGGCCTTCCCAGTGAGACCTCTGTAGGGCCTGCTACAACAGCACCAGCGTTCTCTTTCACAGCTAAAATCCTCCCTGACAAAGGCAAGAACTGCATCTGTTTCTCAAATACATCTTTTTCCCCCAGCGAACCTATAATCAAATAACAGCTCGGCATCTTTCTCCTACCCATTCTCAAAAGGTGGGCTCAGCTTAGAGGACAAAGGTTCTTCCCCCAGAGGGTGCTGGGCACTGCCCAGGCTCCCCAGGGAATGGGCACGGCCCCACGGCTGCCAGAGCTCCAGGAGCCTTTGGACAACGCTCCCAGGGATGCACAGGGTGGGATTGTTGGGGTGTCTGTGCAGGGCCAGGGGCTGGGCTGGGTGATCCCTGGGGGTCCCTTTCAGCTCAGGAAATTATCTGATTGTATGACTCTGTGAGACACAGGGAGAAGGAAGGAATGGCCTCTCCCAAGTTACCCCACTTGAATGAGAGGCTGTGAAAATCAGACCTTCCCATCACAACCTGGGCCAGGGCAGAGAGGAAAACACCTTCACTGCTTGGCCTCTGACTGTCAGTGCTGAGAGCACTGTGTCCACCTTGGCTCCAGGAGGTTTAAACACTGCTGTGAGAGCGGGGAAGAGGGTGCAGGTGGGGTTGTCAGACAGAGCACAGGGGAGTCCTTCCAGGCAGCAGGAAGGATTTCCCAGTGAAGGTTTCTCGTCTCTCTTGAGCAGTCACAGGTGAGTTGGTGGAATTGACCTCCGGAGAGAACCAAACTCCTGCGCTAAGTAGGACTAATGGCAACATGAAACCAGGTCACAGCTTTGTATAGGGGAATCTTGAACACCTCTGATGATGGAGACACGCAGTTCAGACTGGCTCCTTCTGTCAACTCCCTTGGAAGATCCTCCATTCCCAAGGGCAGGTGGGAGGAAGAAAAATGAGAAGGTCACTGGGAGCCTGATCCTTGCCTTTGGGGAAAGACCTTGCCACTTCATTTTCCTTCAGAAGCTCCAAAGCCCTCAAGTCTTCAGCTCCTCACATGTCTTTGTCCGAGTGTTCCTGAGTGGAACACGGGTGGCGGGGATGCTTGGTGCCTCCCGGTTCTTGTCTGAAAAGCTCTTGCCAACTGGACTTTCTTTCTGCAGGCAGAGGTGGAGCTGCCAGACAGATGGTATTTCAGATTGCCAAATAAAATCTACTAAGTTAGTAAAACAAGGACACTTTTCCAGTGGAAAATGATTCTGAAGGATCATTTATGACGGTCAGCAGAGCAGTGTGTGCCCTGGAGGCTCGGCTGACTGTGGGCAGCGAGCTGGGAGCTCTGCAGGGACAGTCCCCGGAGCTCTCCTCCCCTCGGTCGGCCTTGCAGGAGGCAGCAGCTGGCTGGAGAAACCAGCCCGCTCCCAGAGGGTTTGGCACACTGCTGGTGGCTGTAGGAAATCCCCATCCTGTGGTTCCCTGAGGCAAGGACAGGTATGTCCCACCTTCTCCTGGGGACCCCACCACCAGCACAGGGCTGGATCCCTGCTTGGTGGCTCACACTTCTCCAGTTGCTCTAAACCAGTCTGATCATTAATCCTGTCCTGCTGAGAGCTTCCTCCTCTTCCCAGCCTGTGATCAGTCACTGGAGCAATAAACACCCCCTGCCAGTTCATGGAAGTCTCCAGGGTACCCAGCCAGACCTTGGCTCTCTCCTTCTTCCCACCGCCTTTCAGACAGACACTGAATGGGAACGACCACACCACATTCATGCTCCCTCCTTTTGTACCAGCCTTCAGCAATTCCACCCAGACCTTCTCCTGTCAGCATATCCACAAGGATGTCATCTGGCAACAAGCAAAATTTCTGCACATCCAGTTATTTGAGAGCTATTGCTTTTCCCTGCCTCTAATACACGTTAGCACAAAGGAAAGGAGACACTTCAACATTGCATTTTTCTTGACAAATCCATGTCAGCTGGCTGCTACACCTCATGTCCTACCCTCGATGCCTGCAAACAGCATATTTGGTTACTTGTTCCAGTATTTCACAGTATTATTGACATAATGGGGATTATCCCTTATACCTGGATCCTTTCCTGCCCCCGTCTGAGGACAGACACAATCTTGTCCCTGCCCTTGTTCTCATGGAGAGCTGCCAGGAGTTGTGAGATGGCTCCAGTTCCTAAATGAACTAGACAAATTCAGCAGAATTTCAGCAGACCTAGCTGAGGTGAAAATAAGTGGATTTCACTGTATGTAAGCACTCTCAAACTGATTCTTTTCTTATTCAATCCACATTTCTCCCGCTTTGTAGCTAGTTAATTGCATTAATCACTTCATTAAAGTTAATCACTCTAGGAGCAGCTGAAGCAGAGAAAGCACTGAATTCTTCAGCCCCACCATTCCCTCTGTTGTTGGCTTTCCCTCTGTACTGAGCTGTGCTTGCTTTCATTGTCCTGCCTCGGACTACACCT
Organism: Atrichornis clamosus; assembly: GCA_013400975.1. Lineage (NCBI taxonomy): Eukaryota > Metazoa > Chordata > Aves > Passeriformes > Menuridae > Atrichornis > Atrichornis clamosus. The sequence goes on from WBMZ01005844.1 coordinate 88,017, forward strand.
GACCAGCACCTTTTTTTAACTAAGAGGAAACTGCAACTTGGCAAACTTGCATCTGACCTGAAGCAAGCAGGGAAAAGCCCCAGCAGTGGGTGCACGAGGTGAGGGAGGGACCGTGGTGACGGGCAGGATCCCCTCACCCACCTCTCCCCACGGTGGTCCCACACTGCCCCAAGGTCCAGGGGCTGCTCCTATGGCTCTCCTCTCCTTCATTGGATTGTAGACGGCTGGAAGTTGCAAAAGATTCCCAGAATCTGAGCCTGCAGCTCTTTTCAGGTTTGTTTTCCTTTCCCTGTCCACGCCACACTCCCTTTTCCCTGACTTCTAGGCTGTAACAGTATAACAACCCGGGCCGTGTGATTACAGTGCCACCCTCACATCCTGTCCCAAGACTTTGCAGAGCCAACCTGCCCGTGGGGCAGCTGCACAGGCACACTGTGCCCTGCGCTATCTTTATGAGCAGCACAGTTTGCTCTAGTGCCCTTGCTGTTCAATAACAGCACCCCACACAAGGTCGGGATGCGGGGATGACAGCAGCCTTATCTGGGGTTGGGAATTGGTGAGGTACCAGCTGGGGCCTTGTGCAGGAGGGGTGGTGAGTGTCAGCCCCCTGCGAGCCGCAGGACAGCAGGCACAAGTCCTCGGGCACAAACCTTGTTGCTCACGGGAACACGGTTACTGTGGCTGGGTCTGGAGGGTTTTCTCACCGGGCTGTGCAACCCAGCAGAGGGAGGGGGTCGGTGCAGGAGCGGCAGAGGTGTCCTGCCCTGAGCCAGGAGGAAGCACTGCACCAGCAGTGGTGAAGATGGTGCTCCCGTTTCCAGGGAGCTTCCCTTCCTCTGAGATAGAGGTGAAACTACTACTCAGGAGGCTCCTCATGACTCCTGACTCTCCTGCCTTCTCCCAGTACCTTCTGCTGTCCAAAGCTTTGGGATGGGAGTGTTCCCTGCTGGCCTCCATCCCAGTGAAATGCTCTTGGGTCCTGCAGCTGGTGAGGCTTTATGACGGCAAGTTGTTCTCTGCCTCTCCCACCTCTATGTCTGCTTGGACTGGTACAGCCAGGCTTTCACCCCAGCAAGATTGTGATTGTCTGATTCGTTCTCTCATGCCCTGGGGATAACAGGAATTGAGAATATCTGCCCCCTGCTTGGACCCAAAGTCGCCCACTAAGGATGGACCCTGAAGCTGGAGGCTGAATACTCCCAGCACACAGATTAGATGAGTGTCAGGAGGGTGGGAAACAGAGATATTGTGTAATATTTTGGTACAGAATTCCAGCATTTCCATCACTTCAGGCATCACACAGAAGGACTATCCATGCTGAGTGCTGTGGCCTTGAGGCAGGCTGGAGCTCATGGAAGTGGTGGGAAAGGTTGAGACACTGGGAAGACTGACATATAAGGGAAGATTCAGCGTGACTGCTGTGGGCAGCGGAGCACAGCGAGCCCCTCATTAGTGCTGCCCTGTGCCTCCCGTGAGAGCCCTCCCTGGGAAATACAGAGCACTGGAGTAGTGATAGCACTGGCTAAAATGCTAACAAAATACTCTAACAAGATTTTCTGCAAATATTTCTATGAAAATAAAAAGCAGAAGCAGAAAACAAACATCTGCTAATAGCGCAGTTTCAGTGTTTAGAAGCAAATAAGATGTTTTTATTAGTGTTATTATTTTTTTTAGCAAGCTATCAGCTTAGCCAGGAATCAAATGTCAGGGTTAAGTTTTCTCAGAATTGCTAAAATCTCAGCAAAATCAGCTCAGCTACTTATACACAGAAGAGGACAGCTGACACCTGTCACCTGTTGCCCTCTAGAAGTTGGAAGAGGAAATTGGTATTTGTCTGTAAGCCTGGGGAACAAAGAGCCTCTTGCAGGTCACCTAAATGCCACCCACATCTGGGTGAGCTGCAAGCTGAAAATTGCCAAACACGTGAAGACCTTTGTGCTGAAGCTCTGCTGGTAGGAGTTGGGAACATGCTGCTATTAGCTGATCTGAGCAGAGTGCAACCTGTGCTGCCCTTTCCTGTCAGCGTCACCGAGACCGTCCCAGACACAAGCCGTGGGGACAGAGCAGGTCCCTCTCCCCTCCGCCAGTCCCATGTGCCGTCAGAGCTTACCTTGGGGACAGCTGACAGCACAAGAGAGCCCTGTCTGTGTCAGGGAGCTCAAGAGATGCCAAGGGGCAGCATCTTCTCTTCCCAGCAAGGCTTCTAATTCTTCCCATCCTTACCCGAGGGGACAGCCACCTTCATCCAGCCAAAGCCCAGCCCTTCATGTCTCTGCTGTCTGTTGGACTGGCTGCTATTCGGGAGGTCTCCCGCCTATCCCACCTCTCCTGTTGGAGTGGTGTTGAGAGGTAGAACCCTGAGAGATCTAGGGAAGGCTCAAGAGATCCTGTAGCCGTGTGCTGGCTGACATCTCAGCCCTTTTCCTGCTGTGTGGGCAGACAGGGTGACAGCTTCAGATGACAGATCTTTGCAGCCAGCTCATCCCCACGGAAGGGAAGGGACACACTATCCTCTCCTGTCCCTTATCCCACCTATTCACACAATGCTGTAACCCAGTCCCACACTGTGCTCAGGGTAGGGGTGACACCAGGTGTAACAGACTCTTCCAGCCTCCAGTGCATTCAGTGTGTTCCTGCTTTCCAGACCTGTGGCTGCCCTTCTTCCTCCTCTGGTCAGTCCTGAGAGTGCTGAGTGCCACACACCCCTGCCTGCAGCAGTCCTGCCATGGCAGGGGCTCCTGTGCCTGCAGCAAGGCCTCCTGCATCACACAGAGTTTCTTCTGAGTTCCAGCAGCTGCAGAGGCAGCTGCACCAGCTGTGCCAGGAGCTATCCTCGGGGCTGAGCTCTCCCAGAGCCTGCAGGGTGTGCGCGACTGCAGCTCAGCATGGCCAGGTATATTCCAAGTGCAATCTGCTGTGCAATCAGCACAGGGTTGGTGCTGACTCTCCTAGAAATGACAACGCCACACAGTAGTTAAGAGGCTCCTGAGTTTTTTCACTCCCTCTTTGCCTGCAGAGAGGTCATCCAGAGCTGCAAGCACGGAGCAGTTGCTGCCTGCCTGTGTTTGAAGAGCATCATCCTGGCAGGGTTCCTGGCTCGCTCACAGGGGAGGTGGTGGCTCGGAAGCAGCAGCCCTGTGACTTCACTAAGACTCTCACCACTAAAGCCACTGCACAAAGCCTTGCTCCTGATTCCCATGGTGGGAATGAGACTGTTTATGCTGCTGCTCAAGGACTGGCGGCTGTTGAGGAATGAAAATACGGACAAGTGGAAGTTTTGTTTCTCAGAGATGATAGAAAAAGGCAGTGAGGTACAGCCTCTCTGCTGGAAACCTGCTGTCTGTGCACAGACAGGATTGCTTCCCCCGCTCCATGCAGGCACGGATGGCAGTCCTTCCTTCCCAGCACTCCAAGTACAGGAGACAAAACTGTCCCTTCAGGCTGAGGGCCTGACACAGCGAAGCTGCGATGGCAGCGGGGGAAAAGCTCCAACTTGGAGGCCTCCTTGGCTGCTGCCTGGGCTGTTCTGGGAGATGTTTGGGGTCTCAGTGGAGAGGGAGGGAGGCTCCAGGTTTCAAGAGCAACCTCCTTGTGTGTGCACTGGGACACAGAATTACAAGGGAGATTGTGTGTGATAGTCCACAAAAAATGAGCTCCTGTACTTATCTGTGGCCTTTTGACCTTTTTATTCCTGTGATTTTCTGCACTGCTGGTGAAATACAAGATCCCAGTGTCATTGTCACTGCTGTGAAGCTGTCAGTTTTATGGTGAATTTTAAGCTTTTGAAGCCACTTACACCTCATGGGTACAGAGACTATGTCAGTCAGTGGAGACAGAGAGCTGCCTTAAAGCCTGCTAATTCCCCTCCCCTAATGCTGGGAACAAGTCTGCAGTTAGCCAGGCAGTAGCCAAAGCACTGGCTACAACCAAGAGGCCCAGCAGGAAACTTACTCCTTGACAGAGAACTAAGCAGTGGTGCTCTGTGTGCCTTCAACACAGAGCCAGAGCATCAGGCCTGACCAGAGACTCCAGACGTCCCCCCCTAGGCTGCCCATCCACACTCATCCCCAACACTGGGTTAGTTATGGACCTATTGCTCTTTTTCTGGGCAGGTTTTCACTCATCCTTCTGATCCTCCAGCTCTGAGGTCCCAAGTGGCCTCATGCCGCCTTGTTCCCCTTTCTGCCTCTCCACCAACATCACTTGTTCTCAGCCCAATCCCACCTGTTCCCCACCTGGATTGTCATATTGTTTTACTGTCATTGCCACCTGGGCTCCTGAGTCCATTTCCACCCTGGGAACCTTCTCGTGTGTTCTTCCCCTGCTCTCCAGAATCTGTGTTGTTTTCCAGGACAGTCACATCCAGAACCTGGTCCTCTCCCAAGCCTGTCCTTGGCAGGGCTCATAGAGAACAACCCACTGAACAGGGCTGACAAAGGCTTGCAAGATTTTAGGTGCTAAACTCCATCTAGTTCCCATTGAGACCGTGTGAACCAGGACTTTTCAAACACTTTTAATGTTCCCAAATTTGGGCATCTTTTCTCTAGGATAGCAAGAGGCACATCTTGACATATACACCACCACCTCTGCCAAATGTCATGTGCTGCTCCACAGCCTGCATGCGCTGGAGCTTCTCAAAATGAAAGTTGTAAGAATTCTGGAAAATGGGAAAAATCAACTGGTTTTCTCTAATCTCCTTCTCTGATGCAACTTCACTGATTTCTGTGCAATGTTATAAACAAATCCAGGACAAGACAGATAGATGGCATGAGGAATCCTGCTCCAGGGTATTCATCAAAGTTATTGACAATTGAAAAGAGGCCCTTGAGATGAGAAGTGTTGAGTGACCTGAACTGCAAAGATAATTTCTCACTCACTCGTGATTAACAAGAAGCCACACTTCAATCTTGAATGTTACATTTAAGCTACAATTGCCCTGAGCTCACATTTGGTTTACTTCAGAGGTACCAGTCATTTTGAAAAGGGTGATGCTGATGCCAAAATCCAGGACATTTTGTGTAAGATGAGATCAGAGGAATTAAAGCTGTCAAAACACAGTTTTCTAAAGTGCCAGTGAGAGCACACTTGGTCTTCCCAGATCAGCCTGGAGAGGCCTGCACCCAGAACTGTATTTGCCAGCCCTTTGCCCATCCTGTGATGATCCTTCTTTCCTGGAAGGCTCTTCCATCTTCCAGCTGGAGTTTGTCCTGATAGTCAGAATAACAAACCCATGTGATTTTGACCAGGAACATCACAGTTCTTGGATTGTTCTTGGCACATGAAGGTTCTCCGAAGCACTCCCTGATGCCCACTGAGATGTTCAAGCAGATCCACACCTACTCCAGTACCCTACTCCAACCTCTTTCTCCCTTGGTTTCCATAAATGAGCCAGAACAGGGACATCACTAGCAGGAATAATTAAGAAAGGTGATCTCTGAGCTTAAACATCCATATAGCCCACACTGCAGCTGGTGGACGGAACTATAATATTTAAAATTCCCTCTGTGAGGGTATGTCACATACATCCTGTCTGAGGCCAGAAATCCTCCGCTTCCCTCCCAGCCTGCAAGACCAGACGGAGTGCACAGACCTACCTGGAGTACTGTCAAAGGGCACAGGCTTGGATTTCTCATACATTTACAGCATGCAAATGTTTCAAGGGTCAGGAACTATTCAGTGACAGACACTAACTGCAGATCACAGACAGATTCAAGACAGTCACCACCTGGTCACAGTCAAATTATAGGAAGATGCAGGCAAAACTGTCACATCTGTTCAATAATTAATGATTGACCTTTCCTACGCCTGAAGCCCTGGAGCAATCCCTCTGCCTGCGCCACGTAAACACCCTGATGGTCTGTGTAGACTGGGAGTGCTGCACCTTTCACCGCTGTTTAGCTCAGCCCGACATGCCATGTTTCAAAACGCGCTCCAGGGTTTGCGTTTCTGCACCAATCTAAACTTGTTTGAATACAACTCAGCTTTTCCTGCTGCACTCAGGAAGCCAGTGCTCCCTGCCCCGCAGTCCCAGGCACTGCTGAGCCCTGGGCCAGCATCCGCTCTCCCCAGCCCAGCTGTTATTCAGCTCAGTCATGCTCAGCAGCTGAAGGAATTGCCACTTTGGAGCCACCTCATTCACAGCTAGGATGGGAGGATAATTTTTCAGCCAGCCAAGGACAGTACACACAGCACTGCCAAGATCTGTATCACACAATCAAGGAAATTTAAGATATATTTTGTACTTACTGAAGTTTGTTTCTTCCCTCCTCCTTTCTCCTGTTTTTTTCCTACCTTAGGTATTCTCACAGAGATGGTATCTTACATTTTCCTGTCTAAATGTCATTTTTCCAGCCCTTCCAGTTCTCTCACCTTCCTGTGCCTCTGTCGTTAGTACCAGGCTGCTGCAGCTGGTTCTTGCAACATGTCCACTCGGCAGGACCTCAGAGCGCTCTGGTCAGCGTTGTGGAGTGAGGAAAGAGAGCCTGGTGATGTCTCCTCCAACAAGCAGAGCTGGCCCCTGGGCCAGTGCAATTGCCCGCACCAGATCACCTCCAGTCTCCTGCCTGGAGGGTCAAAATGTGTTCTTCACCCCGAGGGAAAGGCTCGGAGCTGAGCAGGAGTAGCACCGCAGCTTCACCAGCGAACAGGGAAGAGCTGTGAAGGGGTCAGAGGGTGAAGATCACCCCCAAATCTGGTCCTACTGAGATAGAGGATTCCCTTAATCTGTTAATCCCTTCTCCAGTTCTGTGGTACCGTGGGGTCAGTGCACACTCAACATGATAAAAGTACTGCAGGAACGAAGCGCTAATAAATAACTTTTATATTCTTCATTTCTTCAGTTGTGACATATATAAAAGAGATAAAACGGGCCCTCTGAGAATCCAGCCTTAGCTCTTATCTTCTGTTTGAACCGTTAAGTGCCAGCTTGGTTATTACTCATGCTCTTGACATTGAAGTTTTTCCTTCAGCAGTAACTCTTGTGCTGAGGTTGCTGTGAGTAATCTCTGGGATTTAGGCAGCTGCATGCTCAGGCAGACACTCACCAACACAGCCGAGCCCCGACGCCTGCTCCCTTCTGCCTCTGCTAAGCCCCAGCAGAGCTGACTTTGACTATTCCCTCTTCCTGCACTCGGGGATGGGGAGCACCAATGACGGTAAGACCCGGAGTGCCAGGAGAGCTCACCAGCCTGCCTTGCCTGCATACAGTCACAGAATCACAGAATGTCCTGAGCTGGGAGGGACCCACAGGGATCATCCAGTCTAACTCCTGGTCCTGCACAAACACCCCAACAATCCCACCCTGTGCATCCCTGGGAGCGTTGTCCAAAGGCTCCTGGAGCTCTGGCAGCCTCGGGGCCGTGCCCATTCCCTGGGGAGCCTGGTCAGTGCCCAGCACCCTCTGGGGGAAGAACCTTTCCCTAATCTCCAGCCTGACCCTCCCTGGCACAGCTCCAGCCGTTCCCTGGGTCCTGTCCCTGGCCATGACAGGTAGGATAGCAGTTCACATGCACATCTTCCAGGTTCTGCTGGCCAGGGATCATCTCCATTCACAGAGCCAGAACCTCTGTCCCTGACTCCACAGACCAGCAGAGTTCACCAGCATGGCCCAAAATTGCCCACGGGGCCATGCTGATGGTGGCGCAGCTGGCTGGGGCATGGGGAGGCTCACTTGGCTTTCAGGTTGTCAATAGCAAGTTCAGTGGCAGGTTGTCCTGACAGCTGGTGTCAGATTTGTCCCACAAGTGCCATATGTGTGGGGTCCACACACTCCAGTCAGGATCCTACCAGAATCCAAGATGATGCAAAAAAAATGAGATGACTTTAGCTCATTTCCCAAGACTTTACTCAAAGTCTAAGTTGTCCAGGTTGGATGGGGACAAAGGACTTGGCTGCAAGGGCCTGGCCTGTGGGTTTAGGACAACTCTTGTGACATTGGCCTACAAAGGGGAGCAACAGCGTTGTATCCCCAGTGTTACTCAGTCCATAGGGATTCATCTTTGCTACACATTTTCCAGAGCTGTTGCCCAGAATAATTCTCTCTTTCAGTCTTTAAAATATATGCCGTTGCTAGCCAGTAAAGCAGTTTAAAAGACACCTGGCTACTGTTGAAAACCTTTCTGAGGAGGTGGCTGTGGAAATCAGTGCTTTTCCATGGTCAGTCATCACAGCCTGCTAAGCCTCTCATCACAGGAAACCTGTGGATCTGCTGCCACTGTCAGGTACGGATCTGCTACAGCCCAGCCTGGCAAAGCAAGCCCACAGTGCCTCCTGAAGGGACACCACGCAGCTGTAATCATCCTCCAGGATGTGAAACTGCTGGCCAGGATGTGGGGCCACACTGTCCCAGTCACCCAGGTGTCCAGCTGGAGGCATTGCCACACCAGAGAGAAAGATTTGGGCCAGAAGGTTAATGGACCTCAGTGCTGGTTTGGCCAGTTCAGCTGAAGATGTGGGCAGCTGTATCTTGCCCCGGTCAAAGAGATGGTACTCTCAGCCTGAGGTAGGACCCTGCCCTTGTGCAGAGGCCCAGTGCTGCTGCTCAGCGTACAGAGCACCTTGGTGCACTGAGTGGTGCCTGCGAGGTCTGGCCTGTTGCTGAAACAACAATGATATCCACGAACGTTTGAGAATGTCCATGACATCCATGCCTGTGGTTTCTGCTTGCAGTCCCCAGCTAAGGCTATAACCACCCAGAGCCAATCCTGATCCAAAAGCCAGGGTCTTCCTCAGAGAAGGCATTAACCTCTCCCTGATGGTCTGAAATCCACCTGAGCACTCAGCTTTCTTCCAGCCACAGCCATTGCTCAGACCAGGTCAGAGCAATAAACCAAAGCAATGATCTCTCGCACCTCCAGCCTATGCCTTGTTTTCTCTGCAGCAAGTCCCCGTCTCCAGTCCCACCCAGTACTGCCGCGATCACAGAAGGAGCTGCTGTGGAGAGGGCTCCAGTGCCAGTGCCAACACACCCACCACGGTGCTGGGCTGAGGAGCTGCTTGAAGTCACCCTGATCAAGATGGAGCAGAGGGGTGACGGGCAGGGCTGGGGCTCCTCTGGGGCAGGTTCACACACCTTGAGGGGGTTTTGAAGCAGTGTTGTGATCCTGAACTATCCCGGCAGCATCCACCACTGGCCACCCTTGCTGAGCCTCTGCCACACCATGTCTTGGGCACAGAGCCCTTAGCAGGTGGGGACTGCTGGCCTGGAGCACCTGAGGCTGCAAGCCCTGTCACCAACACGAATCTGCCCCTCCTTGTAACTGTGCTGACGAGGTTCAAGCCTCCAGCCCTCACCCCCGTTCCTACAGCTGGGTGCAGCACAGCCCCAGCACTGGCAGCAGCTCTGTGTGCTCAGAGCAGGGCACCCCCAGCTCTGTGCTCCCCTCTCTGCAGCAGCAGTGGGGCTGGCCCTGCACAGTGTCCACAGTCTCCATTCACGAATGTCTCGTGCCCAGCTGAGACACAAATCCACATGGTGCCACGGCCCACATCTGCACCCCAAACTGAGATCCTGCTCACGACATGACTCTTCATTGCCTGAGCTTCCCTGTCTGGTGAGGAGAGGACAGCAAACGAGGCAGGACACGGCATTCCAGCAGAGCAGGAAAGTGTTCAGTACCTGCTGTGATGGGAACCAGAGCAGAACAGAGACCTGCCCGCCCTGGCAGCTGTACTTGCCTCTAGAGTAAAATCTCATTCAGGAATGCATGTGAATTTAATACAGAATATTAGAAATCAATATTTAGCTGCTTCTTCCCCTCCAGGGCGTGAGGCCAGGTGTTTCTTTCTGAAAATGGTTCTGAATCAGAGACGTTTTCCAGCCAGAAAATTCCAGCACGAAATCTCTTATGCTAAAGAGCTGAAATAAAATCGATCTTTTCTCCAGAATAGACAAAGCCTGCCTTACTCTGTTGCCTTCCCTCTCTTATCACCCCTGGCAGGAGGCGGTGGGTCCTGCCGACCTCATGTTTCATGGACAGAACAAATGGCTTCTCCAGCAGCTCTCTGCTGGCAGGTTTCCTCTTGGCGCTTCAAAGGGCCCCTGCTGTGCTGTGGGATTGGTCCTTGCAGACCCTGTAAGTCCTGTCCACAGCAAAAAGAACTGCCTTCCCTCTAGACTTTTCACCCAGCCATTGTAAATCCTGCTGGCTTGGTGCCAAGCACTACGCTAGACACAACCATAATACAGTCATTTTTCTTCTGCATGTTGGAGAAGGAAACAGCAGAGATGCTATTCTTTCAAATAATTTAACAAAATACAGACCCCAGCTCAAGGTAACTCTTTAACCTCTTCAGCGAGAGTCTTCACTGCTGCCAGGGCTGTGCTGTCCTGCAGTCTGTCTGACCGCAGCCGCGTGCGGGGGATTTTCAGGGACAGGAGCTCTGTGCTGGTCTCAGAAAGCAGATCCACTCACAAGTGTTCTGGTAGGGAGCAGACTGAATAAATGGAGCGATAGCAGCTGACCCTCCAGAGGATTTTATGCAGTGATAGCTCAGATAAAAGATTTGCTTCTGGGAAGAGTCATCCCTGGTGACCGGAGGAAATCAATAAGAGGAAATGCTGTTTCAGAAAATGTTTGTGTCTCTCAGGCCTTCTGGTCTGCAGCAGCACCCGCAGTGTCCCAGGCAGGCCCTGCTCCCTGTGCGTGCTCTCATTCACTCCAAAACGTGTTGGTGACTTGCACACTCCTGTGTCCCTGCTCACCCCTCACCGAGGGCACAGCGGCTGCAGGGGGTGCCTGGGGAAAGCCAAGCACAGAGCCGGGTCTGTGCCCATGGGCCAGACTGAGCAACGCCTGCAGATCACTTCAGAAGCACTTCATGTACTGACTGGAGGAGCAGGGAGAGCAGGGGCTCCTAAACAGGCAATGGACAGCCCAGGGTGGACTCAGGGGGTGGCAGTTTTCCCTCGGAAAGCTGTGATTCAGTCCTCCTCGAAATGGAGCAATGGCTAAGGCATTTCCTGCCTTCTCTGGAACTGCAAATCTGGAGCCTTTGCTCCAGTGAAACCTACTGTGATCCAGGAGGGCTAAATTCATCTCTGTATGTGTAAGGCAAACAGGAGCCACAAGATAGTTTTTGACCCTCCTAACAACAAAGACTTTTTCTAGGGGTTCTTTGAAAGAGTGACTGGAAGGGTCTTTTGGCAGTCAGCATGCAGGAAGATTAGTACATGCTCAAATCCATGAGAAAATAGAAGCTTGTTTTGGATTAATCCAAAAGCCTGAAGCATACAACTCTGTCTGAGGAGCTGGTGGATTTGGAGGTGGGAACATTTCAGGTACTCTCAGCAGACACCTCTGGCCAGACTACCCTGTGCAGAGTCCGACCTTGTTGAGCAGCACAGCCACCTCTGGCAGCCCTGCAGACGTTGCTGTGAGGTGTCTGCAGCCTATCTGAAAGGATGTCTGGCTGAGGGGCTCCAGCCTGTGGCTGGACATCACAAGTGGCACTGGAGGCTTTACAACCCACAAAATCTCGAGAGCTGCCAAGACTTGTGCAAAGAGGAGCAGAGGCCCAGCCTGCCCTGTCCAAGTGAAAGTGGAGCAGCCCTAGAATTGACTGCTCATCCCCACGCTGCTCTGCCTTCCTCTGAGGGCGGCCTCATGGCCTCTCCTGGTGCCACTACCACCTGGGCCAACACAAGCTCCCCCAAGGGCTGTGTGTGTAACAGTGAAATTCAAAAAGTTCCTTTTCCAGCCTGTAGTTCACACAGCTTTGAATTACTGACCTTCTCCTCCCCATGGATTCTGAGCCCAGTGGACTCAGCAGTGCTGCACAGCCCAGTGGAGCTCTGGAAACCACAGTCAGATTAGGGGCACCATGGAAATGTCTCTTAGTTCCAGATAAGAAGGCAGGTTATGTGCTTCTTGCTATTTGCATTAGAAAAGATATTCTCTAGAAGAAGAGCTTAAACATTAGGCCTAACTCTGAATGATGGCCAAACTCTGCATTTCCAGGCTATCCCTCTGCAGCATGCCAAGAGTACATTCCCAGCTACCAGCACTTCAGTATAGATGGGATGTAGGGACATGCCATGATAAGCAGTGTCCAGCTCAACCACCAAGTCAAGCATCTTTTCGGCACTGTGTCCCTGGAGAAGGGGAGCTGAGGTGGGCACACAGCTGCACAGCACTGCCGGAGCCAAGAGCCACCTCCCAGGCCCAACAAGGAGCTCAGGGAATGGGCAACAGCCTCCCTGTGCTTTCCTGGCTGCTTGTCCCACACCTGCATCCCAGGTGCTGCTCTGTGGTCAGGCAGGGCGAGCTGCCCTCCTGGACAGGTCACACCCTGTGAGAGTTTCACTGCCATGAGCAGGTGGCTTTGCCAGCACCGGCAGCCACTGGAGCTCCTCTGCAGGGCTGAGCTGCTCTTCCCCTCTGCTGCCACAGACATGCAGGCAGCAGGAAAGGGCCCTGCCTGTGCCGTGTGGTGCAGAGCTTTACACAGCCCAGAGATCCTGCCTGGGCCCTGCAGACAGAAAGGGCTTTTCCAGGGAAAAACAGGACAGGAAAGACCTAGTAATCCCCCAAAAGAAACACCAGCACATTCCTCCAGGCAAACAGTTACGTGACGGCCGGCAGAGACGCTCCCCAAAGCCGACAAGTACCATGTGTGGAAATTTCAGCTCCAGCTCTGCAGCAGGGCTATAACCATGGAAGAGGTATAAGCCAGCCCTGCCAAGAATGTGGGGCTCTGCTCCACGGTGCTGTGTCTGCACGTGCTGTGCCCTCTGCCAGACCTGCCCCCCACGGGCCTCAGCTCAGGGGTGCACCCTGAGGGTGCCCAGGCGTGCTCCTGGCTCCGTGGTGGAGCAGTGACATTCTCACTGCATGTCCTGCTCCGGCCCAGGCACTGGGGAGGGGCAAGTGGAGGGGTTACAGCTCTCCATCGTGCTGGAATTGGGGAGGAGTAGCCACCCGGCATCCCTGGCCCTCCTGCTGCCTCGTTGCAGCAGGACGGGGGAGACACACAGATTACTGTGGGGTCTAGCACAAGCTCAGGAGCTGGGGGGGATCACTGGGGTGCACTGGTGCCATGTGACACCTGCAGGAGCCACTGGACCACACTGCCAGGGAACTGCCTGGTGGGACACTGGGACAGGGTTTAGAGTTTGGAGATGTCCCAGCCCAGGTCCTGCATGTGTATCCAAGTTTTGCAGGGAGTTCCAAAACACAAACCCCAGCCTGAGGCAGCTCCGAGAGCACAGAGCTCGGAGCGAGACAGAAGGCGACCAGAGCCCAGTCTCTGCAGTTCTCCTCAGGACACAGTGGCGTCAGGGAAGGTCTGGACAGCAGTGATGGAAATGGAGAGGGCTGAAGCTGCTGCTGTGTGGGCAGATATCTGCCCTGGGGAGGTACAGGCTGAGGCAGGAGCCAGGAGGGTAGACAGACTCATGCTGGTGAAGGGAACACCCGATGCTGTTGTTCCCCCAGCCCTGCTGTGCTAGCAGCAGGGCATAGGATGAACCCGTGAGGAGACCAGTTAGCAACACATGAAAGCACTTCTTTATACAGCCACTAATAGATATCTGAGCATGGGCTGCCGTGAGAAGTTGTAAAAACAGGTGCTATCAGCAGTTCAAAACAAAATTAAACCAATATGTTGATTAATTAGATAAATTAGTTAATTAGACCCTTGTTAAAATGTCAATATAGCAACAGAGGGGTTTCAGGCCTGCATGCGTCAGAGCCCTGAGGCTGCCCTGCAGGAGGGACAGTGTCTAACTCAGGAGAGGGCCAAGTTGCAGCTCATCCTCACCTACACTCCCAGGGCTTCTGCTGGGCCTAGCTGGCAAACCTACTCTGATGTAGGGCCCTTTTAATGAGCTGGGAAAATAAATCTGTGCACAGCAAGGAGAGGTGCCAGGTGTGACATGACTGACAGGCATGAAAATCATTCATAACTAAAGCCTGGACAAGCATTTTGGTGATCCTGTACACACACCCCACACGTGTGTGTGTGTGTGTGTGTGTGTGTGTGTGTGTGTCACAACCTCTCTTCCCAAAACCCAGGAAGTACCAGCCCTAATCTCTCAAAATACTGAAGAGGTCTTTCCAAATCAAAGCTGCAAATCCAACAAGGGGAAGTATCAATACCAGATGCAGTGGGGAGAGGGGGGACATACATAACATGAGGAACGGGCCTGGCACAAGAGTGTGGCTGTCCGTGTGTCCTGGGGCTTCACTGCTTCTGAAGAGGGTGATGGATCTTGAGTCAGTGACCAAGGGATTGCTCCAGAGAGCAAGGACTGGGCTGCATCACAGGTGTCCATGAAAGCCATTCCAAAGGGTGGCCTGGTCTGCAAAATATCTTAGGCTGCTACCAGAAAGGTGCCATGAGAGGCCTCCAACACCATGTGAAGGTCTCTAGTTCTCTGCAAATGTGAATCCAGCATCTAAGATACCCCGAACTGATTCTCAACACCAGGATCCTGGTGCTCCATCTCCAACAGCAGAGATATAAACATGACCAGGAGTTGGGTTCTGAGCAGAACTGTCTAAAGAAAAGAGCCACTGCTTTATTTTTTCATTTGGAAAGATAATCTGACACCACATTTCCCCCACTCCCCTTCTCCCCCACATGCCCCACCTCCTCTGCCAGCCCCCCTGGTACTTTCTGGGGAAAAATATGGAAATCCAAAGAAACCTCCCACTCAGATATTCAGACACTCTGCAGCAATAGATGGAAAGACAGTGAAAAGACCTCAGTGTCACAGCAGCTGAGTTCAGCTTCTAGAAAGATGCCGCCAGCTGTGCTGCTTTCCTCAGTGCATTCACTACAGCTTTCCATGCCTCATGCCCTGCCTTCTGGAAAGCTGTCACCAGGAAATTTGTCACCACTTGATGTGAAGCAAAAGAGAGGGGAAGGAGGTCCCTGGGACGGGCTGTGATGGGACAGTGACAGGGCTGAGTGTCACGGGCTGAGCCCAGCTGCCCTGAGAGCATTTCTGTGCTGCTGCTGCTGCTGCTCTTGTGTGGGAGTCCCAGGGCAACTGCACTGATGGGAAGCAGCACCAAAGGCAGGCAAGTAGACAGACAATAAAGAGGCTGTTTGTTCTGTCATGAGCCCTCATCCCCTGTGGCAGGTTTATAACAGTTGACTCCAGCGGTGCTGGGCCTGTGGAGTTGGGAAGTCGTTACCCGTCTGGGAGCTGGCAGGGAATGGGAACATTCACCTGGGACAGGGCCCAAAGCGTCACCTTTCCAGAGCCTTGAACTTTCTGGGTGAATGACTTAGTTTAGATTAAAGGAATCAACAAAACCAAGTGCAAGGCATTCTCTGCTGGTAAAACGGGACCAGCACTGCCTGCACTGCCAGCAGGCTCCCGGGAATTTAAAGGAGAAGCAGACAGAAAGCAAGTACTTGGAAATGCAGAAATCCCAATTACCGGGTGATGTACTGGGGCCAGGAGGATGCACGGTCAGAGAGGAGCTTTTTTGCTTTCAAAGACACACTCGTGTTTTGATAGCTCAGTTACTTTTTTTCCCAATAACTACCAAGGAAAAAGAAACTGTCTGCTCAGAGATTATCTCTGCAGTGATATGTGGAAAGCAAAGCAGAGCTGTAAAATATCTACAGTTAGGGATCACAATCTGGAAGAAGAAAACAGGAAACATGAACCCAGTGGAAACCCAAAGATAAATGATCATCCAGCTAAGGAGAGTTTGAGACAGGGAGATATTTCCTGCTAAAGAAAGAAGGGTTTATGGAAGTTACACCTCATCTTATACATCAGGAGAAGACTTTCTATCCAGGAATGAGGCAAAAAAATTATTCTCTACCTCAGGGAAAAGTAGAAAGATGACAGGGGGAGCATTTCAGCTCTGCAGACAGCCCTGTAATGCATGTGATATGGAGAGCTGTGACATGGGGACCCAACCCATGACAGAGCTGGCAGGGAGTGCTCGTGTCCTGTGGCAGAGCTGTTATTCCCTGGAGTGGGCTGAGGTCAGTGAGGGGACACTGCTGCCCATCCCGTTCTGTGCTTTGTGGTGGGACAGGCGACAGGGCTGTGCTGGGGTCAGCTGCTGCAGGGGGCCCAGGAGGGACCAGCACGGGCACAGCACAGCCACTGAACTCTGCTCTGGCCACACAACATCCCAGGCACCAGGAGCAGTGGAGGTGTCTGGAGAAATAAGCACCAGAGGGAATTGAAGCCACTGTCCAACCAGTGATTTCCCATCCTGTCCCCCACTCCTTCTGGGCTGGCCTCTCCAATGGCCGTGGGAACTTTCCCATCATCAGGGCCTTTCTGCACTGGAAGACGCATCCTGGCATGTCCCAGTTCTGCAGCTTGTGCTACTGCAACCCTCTTGGTTCCAGAACGGAGCATTTGGAGAATGGCTGCTTGCACTTTTTTCATAGAGTCTCACCTCCAAGGGTCTGCATGCACCCCAAATTACTGTGGACCTGAAGGGCTGGCACCGTTCGGTGCCTGCTGAACTGCAGCCAGGGATAGAGTGGGGGAGGCTGGGAGAAATCCTCACCCCACGATACTGGGAGGCAGAAATCCCATCGGCTTCAAAGGAGCGAGGGCTTCACTCACTCTTTTTCAGTCTGCACTTTGTCATAGATCCACTTGGGAGCTTTTTCAAAGCAACATCCAAGGAAGTTGCCATGACCCAGGAGACTGGAATGTGTCCCTGGGAAAGCCTTGCTGGCACTGCCACGGCACAGGGCACAGCACAGCACAGCCCTCCCTGCTGAGGGGAGTATGGCTGAACCCGTCACCCTGTCCTGCCTCTGATGGAACGCCAGTCCCCAAACGAGCCATCCACAACAACTGCAGTCATGCACAGCACGTTTGTCCCCTGCTCTCCCATCTGCATCTTGCTGAAAATGTACTGGCCCTGGACGTGGATCACAAATGCCAAGGACCGGATCCAGCCGTACCGGGTTGGGAAGACAGCCCAGATTTATGGCACAGGCTGCAGGGTCCACACCTTGCAGTGCCAAGGGTGGGGGGCTGTTGACACCTCAGACACCTCATAAATCCTCCCCAGAAGGCACTGCCTCTCCTGCAGCACTGCCCCCATGGCAGTGGGGCTTTGGCTCCCAGCACTTCAGCACTCTTGGAGCAAAGAGCAGCCTGTGTAGGGAGGCTCGTCTTGGGCTGTCTCAGAGCCCTGACAAAACCCAACGAGCTGGATGGCTGACTGCTCCAGGCACCAAAAATCAGCTCTCCCTGAAACACCTCCTTCCTCAGTGTCTGGATCTGTGCTTGGTTGCCTCCTCTCCTCCAAGCCCAGCTGCCTGCCTCCCTGCCCACCCCTAGAAAACTTGCATGGTTTTATGCCTGCATCTGGCTTTGCACGTGTTAAAGCCAGAGCAGGACTTCATAAAACTCCTGGGGAGATGCAGCTGAGGAGGGTTTCGCCATGAAGCCTCCTTTTTACAGCCAAAGATGCTTGTTCTCTCTATGTGTTTTGCTTTGGTATCTCATATAGGTCATTTTTTTCTTTACTCGAGTGTGTTATTTTAACCTCATGCCACTATATAATAGCAGAAACATAATGAATGATAGTACCAGGCTCTTCACTATTTGCTCAGTGTTTCCCTGGGGTTTGGTGCATGCTTGCTTTCCTATCCTCATTCTCTGTCAGTCTTTTCCAGCAAGGCAGAGCCTGTGCTCTTTCATCTCTGTGCTGGGAATGCCTCTGTGTCCAGGAGGAGGGACATTCCCCAGCTGCAGCACAGTGTTCACAGTCACACCGTGAGCCCTGCCGAAGTCGGAGGTGCCAAACACAGAGATGAGGCCAGAAAAGACAAAGGTGGCTCTCTCGAGTTTGCTCTGCAGCAAAACCCAAGAAAGAACCGAGAGGAGTCTCCCATATCCAAGCCAGTCCCTGCCTCCGGGCAGTGGTTCTACAAGGTGACCATGCTCCCCCAAGGTCCCTGTCCTCTTGTGGCCAGGGTTTGGGCCTTGCAAGGGGTGGCAAGTGAGCACCTTGACCCCACAAGGCAACAGCTGCACCAGGCCCTCTGCAGAGAAGGACTGAACTCCTGGATCAGCTCTCACCCTCCTCAGCTGGGATTGCTGTTCTGGTGTCCCTGGCAGAGTTCTGGTGTCCATGTCATCTTACACCACAGAGCATTCTACTTCCCTTTTTTGCACCTTTGGGTTGTTCCAATTGATTTGGAGCAAGCTTGACTATTTGGGGAGACTACAGCTTCCATACACAAGCAGTGAGGAAGAAAAGGACATGAATTACCACATTTTTCTGGCTGGTCTGGCACAGTTAGCACCAAGTCTAGATGGAGGGAATGCCTCCTTAGCTTCTCAGGCTTGCTCAGCCTTTGTGCAGTACTGGAGTTCTTAATTTTGTCATGAAATCCTAACCAGCAATGACAAAGTTGAGAAAAGCTCAGCCTTGGATTCTGAGGGATTTGGAGGCCAAGCTTTCCTCCTGCCTGCCTGTTCGACACCTCAGGCCTCTCACACCCTTGGCCCCATCCCTGATACTGCTTGATGATGTTCCTCCCTCCCTGTCTGTGTTCTGGTCAACCTTCAGCGGGTTCCCATCTGTCCTCTCCCTTGTCAGATGCTGGCCCAGGCTGCAGCTCTCAGCTCTTGGCAGTCTCTTTGTGGAAGCTGAGACTTTAAAAGTAACCTGAGAGTGTGAAGAGGTCTCAGGATTCTCAGCTGCAGCAGGAGTTCATGTGCTGGATCCTTTCTCTTGCCCACACCCCGAGGTGGCATCTTGATGCTGAAAGGAGCAGCCAATGATGTAACTACTGTCCAGTGGCCACAGGTTGGAAAGCTGAGACATGGAAAGCAGAGTCTCCCTTACAAATGGCTGGAATCTCAAAATCAGCACAAAGATGTTTATAAAGAATTGGTCCTTCAGCTCCGCCCCATTCATGTTTATTTTTAACAAAAGTTGGAATATTGTTCCAAAGGACTGGAAAAGGCCAACAGTGTACAAATGTTTACAGAGCATAGAATAAACTGTCAGCCTCTTAACTTGACATCAGTCCCAGCTGAAATTGTGGCAAGCTGATACAAGACTACTCAGAGACAATCAAAAGCTGTTTCTGCTCTTAAAGCTTGAATTCAATAGATAATTTTATGGAGTTTGGTCTGTAAACACACACTGGCCTTCCCTAAAGGCTGAAACTTAGTGATATGTTGTTCTTGAGATTCTCATTGACCAAAAATGACATTTGCAGTGCTAAGTGGATGTAAGTCTGCCCAACAGTCAGACCCTGAAATGTGTCTACTAATAGAGAGTCATCCTCTGACGGTGCTGCAGGAGTTTCTGGCGGGGGAGGTACATTTGTGTCCTGCTCTAAACCCTGTTCAACACAAGCTCTTTAATGGTAATCTAAGAAAAATGTTTCTTGTTGGGCAAAAATATTTGCTGCTGTGGTTTTCAAAGCTGAAAAATATCAGTAGTAGAAAAATATCAGTATTTAGTGCGTGCAGCATTTGAAAGGTTGAGGTAATCGAGGATTTGGTTAGCTAGGCATTACAGATCATGCATTTTAATACAGAGTAACAGGTTCATTCAGGTTGGAAAAGACCTCCAAGATCCCCAACCTGTGACTGGTCCCCAGCCCAGGGCACTGGGCCACATACAGCACATCCCTTGGACACCTCCAGGGATGGGGACTCCAGACCTCCCTGGACAGCCCCTTTCAATGTTTAAACACTCCTTTAGTGAAGAAATTCCTCCTGGTGTCCAACCTGCCCCTCCCCTGGCACAGCTGAGGCCGTTCCCTCTCCTCCTGTCCCTGTGCCCTGGGAGCAGAGCCCGACCCCCCCTGGCTGCCCCCTCCTGTCAGGGACTTGTGCAGAGCCAGAAGGGCCCCCCTGAGCCTCCTTTGCTCCAGGCTGAGCCCCTTTCCCAGCTCCCTCAGCTGCTCCTCATGGGACTCTCTGGACCCTTCCCCAGCTCCGTTCCCTTCTCTGGACTGAAGCCAGATTAATTTTATACTTTCAAGAAGGACGATGAAGATGTCATGGACAGGACAGTGCACTGAACCCTGGAAAGCCACGGCCTTAAAAGTGACTTCGGGGTCACTGCTGACAACATCAGCAAATATTGCCCAAGTGATGCTCTGTCTCCCTGTGGGAATGCACTCTTGCCTGCAGAGACTGGGTAACACTGACTCTGAGAATAGTGTCAAAGTTATCTGTTCATGACATTGGTAAGACCGCACTGGAAGAGTCTTCCCATTTTTAGCCTTATGAGTTTCTTTTAAGATACTGAAAAATGAAAAAATGAAAGGATTCTGAAACAAGCTGCAGCAAAACATTGTGTCTAAAGGGCATGTTTTAGTGAGAGATTAAAGTAGGTCAATTAATTTAACTTATCCAAGAAAATATGATGAAGTGAGTGAACAGTGTTTATAAGGCCACATTTCTACTAGAAGAATCTTTGATTTAGTGGAAAAATAAGGAACAGGGCTTATGGCTGGTGGTGGAAGTGAGATGACACCAGCTGTAATAGAGGTGCCCAGCCCACAAAACCAGCACCTCAGCTGAGAGATATGGTGGCTGCTCCTTTTCCCCAAAGAGTGTGGCTGGACCCAATTTTCCACTGAACTAGTGCTGGAGAGCTGCACATGGACATTCCTGGGCATGATCCCTGCCCCTGGCTGCCGCTGACTTGCAGCCAGGGATCAGTGAATCTGGTCTGAAAAGCAAAGGCTTGTTGTGCTGCCTGTTCCCTGGAACTGGGCTGTGATGCTGGAAAGCATCTGGAGGAGTTATAACCTTGATGCATTAGACCCCAGCAGCGATGGCTGGATTTGCAGGCTGTGGGAAGCACTGGCTGCTCTGAGTCCAGGTATGTGACAGCATCTTAAATTAAGACTGCAAATTCATCTTTTGCTGCAATATAAGGCAGCAACAGACTTTATTGGCAAGAGGATTTCATCTCAACTAACAATAAATAAGCATTTCTTCCATGCCAACAGCCGCTTACAGGTTGTACCTAAGCATGGAAACCAACCCAGACTGTCAAAAATAATAGGGATCCACCCTTACTGCTGCAGCTTGACAGCTTTTGAGTGATGTGGAAATACACAGGGTAGAAAAGCAGCTGGATCTTCCCAGCTGGGCATTCCTGGGGAATGACAGCAACTGGCATTGCACAGAGAAGCAAACACGGTGCCCCTGGCAGACCAGGATGCTTCTGAGCTCTGGCTGGCCAGAAGCAGAGGACTGGGTATGATCTCGGAGGCCCTTTACATGTCAGTGGCTGCTCTGAGTAAATGTGCTGGGTGATTTGTTATCTTGACCTCAAACAGCAGAATGATTGCTGGCATGTTTTCAGTTCCAAGCATGGAGGATAAACGCTTTCAAACGGCAAGATCTCTCCTCGAGGTGGAAACGCAGGATCTGCCTGTCAGGTTTCTGTGGGGTCAGGTACAGGTGCTTACCAGACACTGCAGTGTCCGTGGGGGTGTGCAGCATTCCCAGATCCATGTGCCAAACTTGTGACAGACAGATCCCTCCATGGCCCTTCCAGCTCCTTATGCACAACAGCACTACATGACAGGATACAAAATGAGCTCAGTCCCTTTGCTTGGTGGCCAGAGCAGATGGTAGGAATCTTCTAGAGGCCGACACATGAGGCATTTGGACTCTGAGTCCTATTTTCTTCTCACTCTCTTGAGCACCAGGGATTATAGGCTTAGGCAAGTCAGCTGGGGATAACAGAGCTGTATCCAAGGGCACGAATAGAAAATGGGGAGGAAAATCTCTCCAAAACCTATTCCTCAACTCCAAAGAAAACATGAAGCAGCAGCATATAGCATCAGTTAATTCTCCTGCCACTGTTTTGGAGCCTGCTGTTTACATTCATGTGCTGGCTCACATAACACAATGTATGGCTCTTGACTCCAGCCCTGAGGACAGGACCTGAGCGCAGCCGGGCCGTGTTACCCCGGGCAGGAGTTCAACAAAAGAGGGGTACTTGGGCTGCCCTGTGACTGCAGCTCCACCTGGCAGAGCACCTTCTCAGGTGTTTGGTAACAGGGGACCCACACTGGCCCCTGTTTGAGGCATCAGCTGCTGGGGGGAGGTGGACAAAGCAGGACCTCCTGTCCCATGGCAGTGGCCTTCCCCCAGCTCTTCACTTCCACCTCCTGCCCGGGATGCATCCCCAAACAAGGGCTGGGCCAGCTCCATGCCAGACTGCCATGCACCCCACCAGTGCCTCGAGGGCAAGGATGTGGCCACCATTTCCAGGGAAGGGTGTCCATGGGCATTATCAAGCAACCCTCTGAGGGCTCTGTTATTATCACCCTGACATCATCTGTACATGACCCAAAGCAGGTAACAGTTACTACAGCCCATGAATACAAGGAAATACCTCCCAGGCACACCAAAACACCCCTCTGTGTCCCAAGGCCCATCAGAACTGCCGCCCATGGCAGAGGACACCAAGGCTGCCTGGCCCAGCACCACCCTCGGTCAGGTGTCACACCAGGAAAGGAGCACCGAGCATCACCATCCAAATAGGTGCTTCTTCACCTGGGTTTACCATCGTAATTTCCTACTCACAAGTACCCCAGTTCCATCCAAAAACTCTTATCCAGGCCCAATGTCACAATGCCTCCAGTGTTTTGACAACAAGTCTCGGCAGGATACTAGGATACAATACTCTGCAGGTTCCAGTGCCTTCATTGTGATGAGAGAGGAAAAGCTGCCCAGAAACTGATGCCAGCTGCCTCTTCGAAAGCCACATATTCAATCCTGGTGCCCATCTCACAACCAGAAATCAATTATTCTGAAATTGCAGCATTATACACATCTGAAAGTGGCCCTGAAGCACATGTGCCATGGCATGGCAAGAATGTGGGTGATCCTGTTCCTGGGGTTTCACGTCAGCAGAGCAATAGATGGAAACATCTGTGAGAGCTGTGAAGTTGCTGTGAGAGAGAAACTTACAGAGAATATGAAAGTTCTGTCTTCCCAAAGGCTGATAAGTTGTGGGTGTGCTCAGCTCTCCAGCGCCTGGCTGGTTCTCAGTAAATCCAAAATCTGTGATGCAAGACAGGAGCACTGCCGCAGGAGGCCTCAGTGGATATAGATGATAAATTTCCCCACATACCCTGGCTGTGGCATCAAAATAAACTGTGTGGTTCAGGTTCTAGACCCTGCTGGCAGCAGCAGGCAACCTGTGTAGAGGAAAACCAAACCCAGAGGATCTCTGCAACTAAATCTAGACCTTTGTCAGTTTAATCCTATCTCAGTAAGACTGGTATAAGGCATGAATAAATCTGTGGGGATGAGGATATATCCAGACTCCTGCATGGAGGGGCCACACTGCTGCTACAGCAGCAGAATCACAGAGCCTGGGCTGGGTTTGATGAGTTCCTGCACGGAGAAGGGCCACACGTACCCTTGGCATCACCTCAGCTCCCTGGGCCCAGCCCTGCCCTGCAGTGAATCTGGAAGCAGCTGTGAGCTGTTCCTATTTGCACCCACACAGTGTTTACTGCACATGGTCCCGCTTCCCCCAAGGCAAGATCTGCCGTGAGATATCCCAATCCTGAGCCTTCAACACTCCCAGAACCATGTCCTAATCCCAGCAGATGTTCCTAGAAAAAATACACTTCCATAAATGGGGGCTCTGCTCCTTGTCTCCTTTCCAACCCACGGACCTGCAGAGTCACCTTCACCATCCTACCACGGAGGAGATGCTGGGAATGGCATGTGCAGGGCAGGAATGAAGCAGATATGCAGAGAGCACAGGGGCTCCAAGCAGGGTCTGAATTTGGGTTGTGCTCACACTCATTTAACCTGAGAGAGCAGTGTTTATATAAGATGGCTTTAGTTTGAATTAAGATCAGGAGCCACGAATCTTTAGAATGCTTAAGTTTCCGACTTCAGATGCTGTGGACATCACAGTACAAGGACACTACAAGGAATGAGGATCTGAGAGCACACCCACCAGCCTTCCCGCCACAGCTATGGACCCTGTCCTGATGTACGGTTCCACTCCTGCCCACAGGCCCTCCGTGCTCTCTTTCTCTGCTTGCTTTCCAGCCACACCACAGCTCTGGGGTAGCACTTTGGTTTCCCTCTCCAAAATTCACACTAACAGCTGTCCCTCCTCTGCTGCCCGTGGCCATGGTGCCTCCAGAACAGACCTTCCCGATTCCCTGGCCCCAAGACTGCTTTCGTGCTCCCATGTCCCTTTTCCAAGATGAAGAAAGGCCAAGAGTTTTCTCTCAAGATGGAGTCAAATATCACAAAAAGTTTCTTAAAATATCATCTCTCACTGGAAAAGGGTGAGTTTTCTAATTAGAAAAGACATATCAGGGCCTCATGGTGTTTGAAACAGGTTGGGCTGCTGCCAAGGGCTTTCACCATGCATCAGCCCAACTCCTAGGGAAGACCTCATGGAGCATCCTGGGTGATGCAGTCCAAGTGTGGAAGGCTGTCATCCAGACAGGACGAGGGACAGGAGTTTCCAAAAATGCAAGTTCAGTGAGTCACCTTGGTGGCATCCCTGGGTCAAACTGCCTGGCTTTGAGCCAGCTTTCCCTGAAATAACGTGGGCTGTAAGTTTTCACTAGAAAGTAAACGTATTTCCAGAGAAATGAGAAGCCTTGTCTGAGCACTGCAGCAACCCCAGTGCTGCTCCTCAGGCTGCCCGGCCCTGGGGGTGGCCCTGGGTACCCTGGGCAGTGCATCCCAGCTCCCAGCAGCTTCCAGACAGAGGCTGGGTGTTTGCTGGGGTACAGCTCTGTCTCTGCTCTCCCACAGCCCCTGTTTTACACACCTGAAGGTACGAGCAGCTTTTCACCATGGAAAGCTGGCTGGGAGATTCCCCTGTACCCTCCTGGGGAGATGTGTAAAATCCAGACTCTTAAAGACCACCATTGCTAATAATTGCTATTAACACCACCATTGCTAATTTCTGTCACCATTTCCCATTCATAAATGTTCAGCTTTGCAGAAAACCAGGAAAGCTCTTAACCACAGTGCTAATTCCGTTGATGATAAAGTTCTGGATGTGCCATATCAGCCCTTAACCTGCCTGTGCCAGGCAGCCTTTATTTAGCATCAACATTTATCACTGCTAAATGTATAAATAATACCATTAGCCACTCTGAGCAGTGATAAAATTAGCAGTGTAAACAGAGAAAGTGAGTGACCTTAGTGGAGAACCATTGTTGATTTTGACCCAACACCTACCAGTATGATTAGTCACAGCAGAACAGCTCAGGGAAAGGGGCCACTGGGGCTTGTTTGGAAATTAGAGACTTGCACTGTTTATTTTATGGAACAGATCTAATTCCTGCTGCGTTTCTCTGTAAGCACCAGGTCACGGCCCCACCTCCGTCCCTCCGGACGCTGCCGTTCCCTGGGGGCTCATCAGGCTCGTGTGAGTAACACTCCCAAAAGCTGGACTGTCTTCCAGGGCAGCTTCCCGGCCCTGCTGCCTGTCGGGGGTGAGCAGGGGCAGGAGGTGTCATGCAAACATTGCCACAAGAAACCAAGGCTTTTCTAGGCGCTTCGTTCTCTTCACACCCTGGCTATTTTCCACAGTGGTGAGACATGTGGGATGCCCTTCTCCTCTCTTCTATCCGCCCAGCCAGAGTACACCTTGCAGGGCATCAGGATTTCCAGTCCTTCTCTGGCAAAAGCCTCGGTGGACACTTGGCTCAGGAATGAGGGGTACAGGAGCCAGCACAAGCCCTGGCTGGCAGGCAGTGAGGGGCTCACGGAAAATGTGTCTGCTGAGGGGCAGGACAGCCTCTAAAGCCTGCAGCAGGGGCAGCTGTTCCAGCCAAACAGGCTGCCATGAGAGCTGCTGGAGGTGGACGTCCAAGCCATCAGAATTCAGTGGACGCTAGCTGTGGGTTCACGTGGTGCTTGTGCATGTGCTGAGCTGCCAAAGAGCAGGACAAATAGGGAACTCTCAGGACCTGAGATACAGTAAGAGTGTTGTTTTGAAAAAGTTGTGGCTGTGAAAAGTTGACATGAAATCAGAAGATCATGCAAAATTTGCATTTCTTAATCATTTTTTGAAAGGGGCTCAGAAAGGTGGCTGACAGCACCATTTCCTGAAAGGTCTCAGATAATGGGAAGAAATGCTTCCCTGTGAGGGAGGTGAGGCCCTGGCACAGGGTGCCCAGAGCAGCTGTGGCTGCCCCTGGATCCCTGGAAGTCTCCAAGGCCAGGTTGGACAGGGCTTGGAACAACCTGGGACAGTGGAAGGTGTCCCTGCCCATGGCAGGGGGTGTGAACAGGATGGGCTTTAAGGTCCCTTCCAACCCAAACCATTCTGTGATTCTATGAATCAGAGTCCTTTGCAATGGGGATAATTTTGGATCCAAGGACTTTAAAATACTGGAAAGATATGTCCCTAACTGCAGAAATGAGACTTAATCAGATCCACTGGGTTGTGTGCCCATGGCCTCAGTGCAGTGGTGTCCCCACAGAGAGACATGTGACAGAGGGATGTCTCTGGACAACAGCTCAAAAATGGGCAAAGGAAGAGTCTTTGGAGCCAGCAGGCAGTTTGTGGCTGGATGTTGGTTGCAGTCATGGAGCTTTGTGATGCCATCACCGCTGACAGAGAATTCCATGCTTGTGTTCTCACACCCACTAACTGGCCATCAGGCTAAAGGCACCCCTCAGCTGACACAGCCTGATTCACCATCCCTGCACAAACAACCTCCAGGTGGTCAGGGATCATGCTGGCACAAGCAGAGCCCTCAAGACCACCTGCGGATCTCAACAGCCAAGATTCAGCACCTAAACCAAATAAGATTTGAACCTTCAGGATCATACTTCCTTTCTTACTCCCTATCATCCTACAGCATTGCCTTAACCCTGCATCCTGGGTCCTGATCTCTGTGTTAGCCTGGCTGGGAGCAAGCTGGAACACGTGAGCTTTGCCCTATGAAACATAACCTCCCTCTGCTTTTCTGTCTCCCTCCCATATGTAGTTAGTAGACAACAAACTGCATGTTTAATGCATGTAAGAAATCAGTCTTTTCACCCAGGTCTCTCACTGGACTGTGAAATGTGGCGCACTCTACTCTCTGGGGCTCTGTGGGGTTGCTGTGCACAATGTGGGTTTAAGGAAAGAGCTGGACTGTTCCATCCCGGGTGCTGCTCTGGACAAACGGCACCAGCCGGCAGCAGAGCTGAGCAGAGGGGTCCCCGGGGGAGCTGAAGCCCATGCAGAGGCTTGACTCTCCAAGGACAAGCTATTAATAGAAGAAAAGGAACGTTGGTTGGAGGGACTTCAGCAGGGCGTCTAGTCCCAAATCCCCATTGGATTGGAAGAGACATAGCTAGTCAAATGAGAGCTGATTTGGGAGGTTCAGAGCCCAACAAGACTGATGTCTTTCCAGAAAGATGACATGGATCTGTTACTTGATTTTCCATAATTTAATCAAGCTGATCATTAGGTTAATTTAAAGATCTGATATAGAATGAAATGCACTGGAACAAGTCAACCAAGGCTGTGGGAGGAGTTTCTCCCATTGCCAACTCAAAAATCAATACAAAACAACCACCAAAAATACGTGCTCTGCAAGTACTCACTGGGGGAAACATGCTGGCCTGCTCTGTGCAGGAAGACAAGCCAGATGACATCCCTTCTTGGACTACCCAGCAGTGAATCTCTGAGCCCACTCTCCACCCATCCCTCTGGCTTTACCTAGTTCAGTTATTAATTTGCATTATATGGGCACTGGTGAGGTTTGATGGTTCCCTGCCTCACTGATAGGATTTAGATATATCCCAAATTCAATAAATGAGAAACCAACCTTGGAAACTTTGGCTGTGGTCCTGCTATTGCCCTGCCTTGAAAGAGGAGCATGATTGGTTTGGAGGTGAACTGGTTTCTGTGCAGAAATTCTCTTCCCATGAGCAAAGTGAGTACCCAGATCTCAGGGAGAGGGGACAAAACATTTGTCCAGATCCCAAAGAACAACAGGATCTCACTAATTGTGAGACACTCAGGAGAAACAAGAAGGAAAATGCCCTGATACACCTCAGGGTACCCAGAAAAATTGCTCTGTGGTGGTTTCTTAATCTCACTCCTCTGAAGCCCTCCTGCCCTTCACCCGGCCAGTGTCAGTCCATGGGAGATGTCCCTTATCCTGAGGCTGCTTGTTCTCTTTCCAGGAGGAAGTGGTTATATGCATCTCTCACCATTCCCAGGACCCTGGGCAGACCTTAGCCAGATCCCTCCTCTGCTCATCCCGGATTTTCCTAATGTGTTGCTCTATCTCCTGCTGTGACCAACTGCAGACAGGCACTGGGGGAAGCATGGTCCCTAATGAAAAGCAGGTGCTGGCCAGCCCTGCTCGGGGCCTGGTGGGCAGAGCTGTGTCAGGAAACGTGAGCGAGCTCTGTCGCCTGCGTGTGTCCTGTTCATTTTCCTGCTGTGCTGCGGGTGGGCGTGTGTGACCCAAAGCCAACAGCACCTGTGCCATGCACCCCGCAGCACTTTCCCACTGGCAGCTGCCAGGGGCTGACCAGAGCAGCAGGGGAGGTGTCAGAGCTGCCCAGAGCTCGTGGCCAGGTCTTGGCTTGCAATGAACAGCAGCATCCTCAGGAGGGAGAGCAAACCGCTTTCCCACCCTGCTTCCCTATTTCCCATTTGCTCCCTGCCTGGGTTCCCATCGCAGCTCTGGCCGCAGTCCGCATGGTATCCATTTCTCAAGGGCCTTCCCTGGGTTTGGATCCTGACGCCTGGCGAGCTGGGATGAGCATTCTTGCAATCCCACGCTGTCCATGGACTCCCACACTCTGTGCCACCCACGGTTTCCTTTTCTTCTGTTCGTTGGCTGCTCGTCACAACCCGAGTGTTCCACGTGTCACCTCCACCACAGGACAAGGAATGGGGCTGTCCAAGGCCAGTGCATTTGCTGACATGCCAGGCTGAGCCAAGTTAGCAATGGGTTAGCAAAGCTCCTTTGGCTTGAAGATGAGCCTGGGTGAGCTCACTGCTCACAAAAGGGGCAATTTTGGAGGGGAAGGAGAAGTCGGAAAGGTCATGCTAGGAGAGATACACCCCCTGTATGGATACTCTACAGCTGAAGAGAGCAGGAAAAATGATAGAGACATCCCTCTCCAGGGTGCAAGGCTAGCAAGAACACAGGGTCACTGTCCTGCAGGAAGGAGCCAGCCACAGAAAGTTTTGGTGGTACTCATTACCATGGCAGTGGGATGGAGAAGAGGCTCCAGTCATGGAGTGAAGAGGATTGATGAACCCAGAGCACACAGAGAGCAAGGATCAGCATGGGTGAAGTCTACCTTCTAGATTTGTCCTCCTTCTGAACCTGCACCCCGATCGATACTGGGTGACGCTTCCCACCCACCAGGCCCTTGCTGGGGCTCAGCACACTGTCCAGCACACTGTCCAGCACACTGTTCAGCACACCTGCATCCCACCTGGTGCCACCACCCACAGCCAGGCTGCAGCCATGGGCTCGTGCCTGCCCAGAGACACAGCTCAGCTCTGTGTTTACAAGCCCCCGCCATGCTGATGGGGATCTTGCAGAGCTGCCAGTTGCATTCCAGCTCGTTATGTTTTAATTTATTCAATCCATAGGCTGCCTATTGTGAGGATATCAGCACTGAGAAGCAAAATCCAAATCCAGAATATTGCAGAAGAACCAAACTGCCAAAATGCAGAGACAGAGAGACAAAGTAAATCTGTCATAAGGCGGTCCTAACAGACCTCCCACCCCGAGAGGAGCCAGTTCCCAATTAGCGCAAAAGAACTTGGGCAAAGAGGAGGAACAGATTCAAAAACAAATGAAAGGGACCAAAAATGGTCAAGAAAAGGCCAGTGGAAATACTCAGGTCAGCGCTGTGCCATGTAGCACAGGGGGTGTCCCTCTGTGCCTTGGAACCCTCCCCTGGCACAAACCTGCCCCAAACCTGCCCCTGCAAATTTTCCAATGATTCTGGGGCTGAGGGTCTGTCCAAGAGCAACTTCTGTCCCTTTTTGGCATTCAGAACATTGATCTTAGCCGTGATGGCAGCTAGAGATGAGGGGAGCAGATGGGCGAGAGGGGAGGCTGTGTGGGTCATGAGGTGTCAGGGTGTCACAGGAGCCTGTGGGGCAATGAGCAGAGCTCATGGGTGTGGGAACGCTGGGAGGAATGGACAGGAAGCTACCCAGGGCACTGACAGGAGCCAGAACTCCATCCCAAGGTCACCCTATACCCAGCAAGAGCTGCATTTTGTCCCCATGTGGGGCTCTGAAGACACGTGCAGCAAATGGCAGGTCACGAGCCAGCAGAGAAACCGCTGCCTTGGAGCTTGCGAGGGGCAGCAGGGCCGCGGTGTCCCGAGAGGCTGCGTTCCCTGTGACACGTCTGAGCTGGGGGCAGCTGTGTGGGTGGGCACCTGGATGCTTCTGTGGCCCGTCAGCTGCCCGGCAGTGCTGTTGGATAAGGAGGGTGAGCAGGGCACTGGGGAGGAAGAAGGGAAACAAAAAACTCTTCTGGTGGTATAAATCACTCGGGCTCCCTGGCTATAACACCATTCCAGCTGAGCATCTGCCTGCAGAGCTGGAGGCCAGAGGGATGTCGGGTCTGACCTCCTGCATAGCTCAGTGCTCCTCAGGACTCACTCCCCGTGCCAGGCTCGCGCCCAGACAGCACAGTAAGAGCTGCTTCCCGTAAGAGCTCCCCAGCCCCTCTCACATCCAGCACTGCAGCCTGCACTGATCTTGCTGTGATAAAATAGTTTCCGACTCACTTTGAAGCTTTTGGGCTCCAAGTTCAGTCCGTGTTTGCTGGCTATCTCAGAAGGGATACTTGGGATGCTGCAGGGGAAGGAGCTGACATCCACGTGCTGCAGCCCCTGGTGAGTGCTAAGGGTCCCTGTGAGGATGTGGGACTCCCACATCAATGCTGAGCCTGGCCCTGGCTCCTGGCTCATTGTCAGATTGATTTGTGCAAACACTAAACCAGTTCTCCAATGTCTGGGCATGTTGGAGGGGCCAGATGAGAAAGTCTGGGGAAAAGGGGGGTCACCAGCTGCTGTCAGATAAGCCCATTAAACTTCCAACACCAGCCAGACACCAAGCATCACCCCTCCCCAACATCGCTCCAGTCTGCCTCATCCTAGTCTTCCTCCTGGCGGTCTCCTCGCCCTGCTCCTGCCCTCCCACTGCCCGCCCCTTTCCCTGGGTGCCCTCTGGCTTTCTGCACTCCCTGCAGTCCTCTCTGTTCCTGGCTAACCTAAACAACTCCATGGGCTTTATGAATTTTTTCCCCTTGCTGCTCACCCTGGTTTCCAGAGCATTGCAGACTATGCAGATCATAACAGCTATATTTAAGGTTGCCTGACAGTTTCCATGATATGACCCATTGTTCGGTTGCTTGCAACACTGCCAAGCTTTAACCCTTTGAGCTGAATAACTTGGGGTGGCTTCAGCAAGAACAAGTCCAGTCCTTTTGAAAAACAAAACCAGGGGGAAACACTTGATTTCTTATAGAGGCTTTGCTGGGGAGCCTGTTCTTCAGAGCATTGCAAGGCACCTTGGGGAGGGGTCTTTGGTCTCAGATCTGTGTCTCTGCTCTTGCGTGTCTCATGACAAGCCCACCCAGTCACATAAGGGTGTGAAAAGCAGGTTTTCTCGAGCACCTCTTGCACAGGGCTATGCCAGGCTGCCCTGGCCACTGCTGTGAGTGCAGCCAGTGGCCGCCCCTCTCCCCCAGCCCAGCCCAACCCCAGTGGGGTCGTGCTGCAGCCCCAGCCCCTGGCATTCCCCCCCCCACCCCCAGGCCAGATGTCACCTCGCCCCTGTCCCGGGTGCCAGGATGTCACCTTGTCCCTGGGGCGGTAACAGGGACACTGCCCCTGCCGGCTGTTGGTGCTGGGACACTGCAGTGCCTGGCTCACAGGGCTCCACACTCCTCTGCTGCCAGCAAGAGGCTGAGGAGGCAGCAGGAGATGCCCTTGCCCACACCGTGTGTGGGTGCTGGAGGGACACTGACTCTGTAGTGAACTTTTGTGCCTCATTCTAAAGACAGATCAGCTGATTTTACAGCTTTTTTAAAAAACAAAATTGCATTTATTGATTTTTTCCCCTCACTTTTATACATGTTAAACACGTGCTACATTGTCTACGTGCTTGTGTGTGCAAAGTCACCACAGCTTTGCTTTATCTAACCACAGGATCTCAGGGAACAAAGTAAGATTGTGCAATTAGTAAAGCTGGTTCCTACAGAAAAAATAAATAAATTGTGTCTTCGTATGTCCAAAAATCTCTCAGGGAGCATACACACGTTGGACTAAGCAAAACCACGCAGGCATGTTCCAATGGAATTTCTACGCTGCACCTTCATATTATCTCCCTTCATTTTTGTACAAAATCCACAGAAATAGCTGACAGCACAGAACCCAGCAGGAACCCTAGCAGCCCTGTTGCATGTCTGCACCAGGACAAAAAGTTCAGATTTCGCATCCTGCCTCCAGATTTTGAACCCTGGCTGTGCCCCAGATGATCCAGCTACTCCAGCCACCTCTGCCTGGGGACTTCTGAAAGCCTGTGTGAGCTTTTGTCAGCTCTTTGCCCTCTGTTTTGACATGCTCAGGGAGCATTAACACAACCTTTGTGCAGGCAGTGCCAAGCACACGCTGTCCTACCACTCTGTTGATGGCCTGCACACATGAGACTCCTTGATCTCTACGGAATTTGTTACTCACAAACTCCACGTGGACAAGCACCAAAGTTCCATCCTGGATGGGGCCCTGAAGTTCCTGCCGATGCCAGTTATGCCCTGTTCGTCTCATCGTAGTTTAAAAAACAAACCCGCACCCTCAGGCACTGAGGCAAGGACTGAAACACTGACTGTAACTGATGGGTCCTGCACAAACTGCGTGCTTATCCCATGTGCTGCTGGATTGCTGAGGGGAGGCTGTGGCTAACAGAAACACTCAGAACTCAAGAGACATTTGCATGCAATTGCCTAGCCAAAAAGCTGACACCACTAATATTTCCAAATGCCGTTCGAGTTTTGTCCTCAGCAACAAAACACCCTTGAAGAAGACAGGCAAAAGTGGAGAAAAGGGATGAAAGCTCTTGTGGGCCTCCAGATTGTCCTTTTAATGGGTGGAGAACTCTCTCACATCACCCAACCACTGCTGCAGATGACATTTTGTATGGCCCCCCACGATGTGCACCTCAGGAGACCACTGTGAACTTCTGCCCCCAAGGTCTCCCTTATGATTCCTTGGAGAGCACAGAACGAGCACTGGCTCTTCCTGTCCTCTCAGGAATAGTATCGCACAACCCACTTGTAAAGAATGATGGGCTTTCTTGTAGTCATTCTGAAACTTGAATATTTTATAACGACTAAAGTGATCACAGCAAATTCCAAGGACAGCCAAGGAGCTCAGAATGATCCGATCATGTTTCCAACCATGAGACCTTTGGAAGGAGCCCCAGAAAGAGGGGGAAATGCATTAATTTTGTGTTTTAATATTCAACAAACAGAGCAGCCTCTGCAGAGCAGCAACGTCCAGTTGAAAGTGTTGAGGAGTTTATTTTTCTTCAAACCTGCAATGGGGCCGAGTTTGGGACTGTCTGTTTAGCTTTTCAGCCTCTAGTTACATTGTGTAAACAGTTTATTTAACATCATTTTTGGCACTTCTTCAGTAAACCCACCATAATAATCCTACTGGCAGACCAAACAGATCACAGATTAGCAGACAAAGCTGCTGTAAAACACCAAATTACCCATCCCCTTCTTTCCTGTTTTCAGGAGATGTGAAGTCCTGTACTTAGCTTTGTTTATGCCTCATTCTGTGGCTGCACCACCAGGTCACGGAGCTGCTCCAATTAATGCTCCACCTCAGCCGCCGGCAGCATTGAAACAGGGAAGCGCCGCGGGGGAAGGATTTTTCGGCTCTTTTAGAAGCTCATAAAACGTGCTGGGGTGCTGGCTGTTGCTTAACAGGGAAGGTATGCTGGCTTGATCCAGATTGGAAAAGACTCTAGACTAATGCTAAAGTCACCTATTGCTTACATTTCATTTTAATGTGCTTGAGTTCAATAAAAGTTTATCATCTCCATTAAAACGGTGCCTATTGAAACTGATTTAATCTCGTTAGCACAGAAAACCACATGAAAGGAATCAAATTCATGGACAAGATTGAGCACAGTTACTTTTGGAGCATAAATTACATAAAAGCAAGGGATAATCAGCCAGAGCCACAGAGCCTGTCACCTGCATTACTCACATATTTATGCCAATACACTTTGCTGGGGAAGGTGCTGGGCACGAGCCATATCTCAGCAGGACTGAGCGCCTGCCAAGCACAGGAGTGATCGGCTGCTTAATGTCACAGCATCAACACACTCTTAAAGAGACCATGAATTGTGTTACATTTGAACAAACACATGTCATGTGTAGGGGTGCTGGTCAAACGTCTACTGGCAGCAGGACAGTGCGGCTCTAAATCTGGCTTCAGTGTCGCCCCGCTCGGAGCACAGAGAAGCTCTGCCTTTCTCCAGGCAACCACATCTCCACCACTGGACTGGTGCCCAGCAACTGCCCTCCGTGCAGGTGATGGGTCAGGAATGGGCTGTTAGGGTGGGCATGCGTGCAGGGAGATGCAGCAGTGGGATTTCAGCTGGGCCCTGGTTGGCCCTGCTGGGCTCTCCAGTGGGCGCTGCTGGCACTGCTGGATCTGAGTTATCCTCCAGCAAGGAGGGGTGGCCTCACCTCAGCTGGGCACGGTGGAGGCAGAGTTTGGCTCAGGGAGATACAATGGGGCTACAGCTGCAGTTTGTCTTGTTGGTGATGGGGACAAGGGAGAAGGGCACTCCATTGACCCTGCACTCTGGTGTTACTGGCTCCATCCCCTGATGGAGCCTCCTATTTCTGTGATGTTGGGGACAGATGAGGGAGAAAAACATTGGAGAGCAGTAAAACAACTGGGAGAAACGTGAAACCTGTGCCACCTCCCTCCACTGACCTCCTGCAGCAGTGCCCACCACTGACCTGCCCCCAGCCTGGACACTCTGCTGCCAGCAG
Source organism: Atrichornis clamosus (assembly GCA_013400975.1). Taxonomy (NCBI): domain Eukaryota; kingdom Metazoa; phylum Chordata; class Aves; order Passeriformes; family Menuridae; genus Atrichornis; species Atrichornis clamosus. Next base: position 123,000 of record WBMZ01005844.1, read on the forward strand.
CCACCCAGCACCTCCTGCTGCCCAGAGAGCAGAGCCCTCCCTGCGGGACACCCTCCCTGTGCCACTGCCCACACAGCTGTGCTTTGGTGACAAGGGATCTCCAAGGACCAGGAAAGCTCTCGGGGTCTGGCCAGCATCAACACCACACACCTCTATCTCCCAGTTCCCCCAGCATGCTTGCAGAAGGAAGCACTGGACTGTTCGTTTCCTCTCCAGTGCCTTGCTCTGTCAACAGCAAATGCTCTCCCCTGGCAAAGCACCTGCAGCCCTGTGTCTCCCAGATCCCTCAGTGCTGCCAACTGCCCAAATGCCACAATGATCAAAAAAGTACCTTTTCCTTCTGCTAATGGTCAGGTAATTTTTGCCTCATTTCATTGGGAACAGCCCCATCTTTTGACCTTTCTGGCTGACACCCCGAGTCTGTCTGCACTTGGTTCTGACTGACTCCAGCCTCTGGGAGAAGGCACAGCATTACCCAAAACTGTGGCACAAGTCACACAGGTCTCATGGATTCATCCAGGTTTTGCTGCAAGAGCTAAATGACAGGAGGGTGGGAACAGCAGTGGGCAGAGGGGCAGCCCAGGGGAAGTGACCACCTCTGCTATGGAGCTTGATCCATGATTATCAGAGAATCACAGAATCATAGAACCATTAAGGTTGGAAAAGACTTCTAAGATCATCAAGTTCAACCATCAACGCAGCACCACCACCATGTTCACCACTAAACCATGTTCTCAAGTGCTGTATCCACAGGTTTTTTGAACAGTTCCAGGGATGGTGATTCCACTACTGCCCTGGTGAGTCTGTTAATGGTGATTCACTCCTCTGAACAAAGACTTTCCTGAACAGTTCTTTCACAAACACGTCTCAAAGCCCACCATGACCTGTACGCACCCTTAACGCCCCTCCCTATGGGGCACACGCTTGGGGTGTGCCCACACCTACACAGACACCCAGATCTGCTCACTCACTCAAGGCCTAGAGACAAACATTCACAGGAACAGAAACGCAGAGCTGCCACGTGTAACCAAACAGTTTGTTTTCCAATAACCTGGAAGAGAGGGGCTAATGCTATGCCAGGGTAAAGTACAGGCATGGGATCAGGGAGGATCCTGCAGGCTCAGCAGGAGCAGGGGAGATGCCACGACTGCCATGTGTCTCTGTTCTCCAGCCACATGATCTTCTCAGGGTATGCTGAATATTGCTGAGCTGCCTAAGACGCTCTGGATGTTGCTGAGGAAGCTCCCTTGGGTTCCCCTGTCTCCCTTGGGCCCTACAGAACAAGTGCATCTGGGATCTGCAGCTGGATCTGCCCTGCAGCAGTTCACTGTAACCATCCTCATCCTCACTGCAACTGCGGCCTGGAAGGCACAGGGCAGGAGCAGGCCGTGGCAGCAATTCCTGAGGCAAACGGACACGAGCACACAGGGACCTCAAACCCTGCATCACCTCAGAAGCACGGAGGTGACCCAGAAAGGACGAGAGGTGTGACACCTCAAACGCAGTGCAGATATGTACACGTGTGTATTTATGTATGGATACACAAATGTACGCAAACACGCGCTGAAGGGGATGTGTTCAGACCCTAGAACTAGCAGCTACCTCTTGCTGTATCACATTCTCTTTTTGGGCATAGCAAAACAAGCCCCAAAGTCATCTTTCAGCTGGAAGGAAAAGTGTTTTGTTCAGGAGAACACATGACTCCAAACCCGAGGGACAGAGGTCAGCATGGAGGAAAGGGACATTGGGCAGCTTCCATCCTCTAGCTGTGATAACACCCAAAATTGCTGTTTAGGTAGCAGCAGGAAGATGGAGAAATGGATGACAACTGTAGTGAAAAGGGTCTGATTTGTGAAGGAAGATTTGAGGAAGGGTAAGTCTCGGGTCATGCTGAAGACCTTGGTCTTTGCTATATGGTCCTGTTTTGGCCACAACCCCTGCTCCTGCTGCCTGCAAAGCCCCTTACCCCAGTGCCAGGCAATGCTGTGCCCTCTGAGCAGGATCCCTGTCCATCCTGCCTGTCCTTCTGATCACGCAGAAGTGTGTATGGCAAAACAAGGCCTTCCCTGTGCTTTTGCTGTTGTTTTGCCTTCCAGCTGTCAAACCCACTGTGGGTGCAAGCAGTGGGCTCAGGTCACCTGCCCCGTGGCTGCAGACGGACGCTCGGAGGATGGGGGAGGTCACTCAGAGGACACTCAGAACCTCATCCCACTGGCCACCACGGCCATGTGTATCAATGGTCTTGACAACTGACAAGGGAGGTGATTAATTAGCGTGTGAGCATCTCCTCAGTCACCGTTTATCTGCTGGTGCCACGTACTGGAGTTCCTGACGTACAAAAACCCGCACCCACAACTTGCTAGTGCCCAGTGTGGGCCAGACACGGGCCTGCAGCAGTGGGGCACCTCACAGCCGTGGAGCTCATCATGTCCCCAGGGCAGTGCTATGTCACAAAGCCCACACGTGGCCCGCTGGTGCCATCACAGCACAGGGGCCCGTGGGGACAGCCACAGCACCACCTCAGCAGGGACTCATGTGCAGGGTACAGGGGCTTTGATATACAACGGTTGCAAATAACAGGAATGCTGATGCTTACTCAGGAACTTTGATCTGAAGACATCAAAGTTTCTCACAAGGGTCAGGCAAGCAGAGGACTCCTGTGCATGGGTTTAACTCTGTTACTTACAGGAACCAACTGCAATTAATTTATGTGCCTGCATTACTTTTGATATGTGCATGAAGCTGTTCCAGGGGAGGTTTAGGCTGGAGATTAAGAAAAGGTTCTTCCCCCAGAGGGTGCTGGGCACTGACCAGGCTCCCCAGGGAATGGGCACGGCCCCAAGGCTGCCAGAGCTCCAGGAGCCTTTGGACAACGGTCCCAGGGATGCACAGGCTGGGATTGTTGGGGTGTCTGTGCAGGGTCAGGGGCTGGACTGGGTGATCCCTGTGGGGCCCTTCCAGCTCAGGATATTGCTTCTATGAAAACATTTCAGGTCATTAGGATGTAAGGATTGTCCCTAGAAACATGAAAAGAAGCCCTTTCTCACCAACATCCCATGGTCAAAGGGGTCTGAGCAGGATTTGCCCATTATTAAAAATCTCACTGAATGTAGGAAAGTTCACAGAGGGTTTGAGCAACATTTTCCCCCTTTCAAGTGACTGCCTGCATACACCACTTCAGAGGGAATGAACAAGCATGAAATTCAATTATACAGGCACTCACTTAAACACTTGAACCAGAACTTCTTCCCTTAATCTTTATGTTGAGGACAGGGTAAGACTGTGGAGCCTTTCTCAACATGACAGCACTTTACTTCATCTGCAGTCCTGGTAAGATACACAATTCACTTAACTGAAGAGCAGGGATTTTGTGTGCTCTGTAAGCAACACAGCCTAGAAGTGCTGCCCATCACTGTCAGACAGCCCCTTGGAGAGTCAGCTGGAGAGAGCAAATAGCCCTGGGCTAGTGAGACAGGAGTCTTTGCAAGGCTCCCGCAAGCACCAGCACATCCAGGGATCCTGCAGAGGCGGGAGCATCCGGGTGGTTTGGAGAAAAGACAGAGCCCCAAGCAGCCCACGTTCCTGTGGCTGGGCATGAGGCAGGAAGTGCATCTTTGTGCAACACACCTGTATCCATGGGACGTTTTTGCTTCCACCCTGTCTTGCAGTCATCTTGGAGCTACAGAAAATCATTGTTCACCTGACTTGAGACTTGTTCTCTTCTGGACTAGAGTTGTATTTGTACAGCAAAAAGCAGAGCTGTGTCAGCCCAGATTTATCAGAGGCACCAACTCACTGTCAAAGTTCCACAGGTCTGCGGCATTCAGGGAAGTGGCCGAGTGTCCCTGGCTGCTCCACCAGGTGTGAGGTGCACTGACATGCTGAATATCAACATAAGATTGTATAGAATCATAGGATCATAGAATGAGTTGTGTTGAAAGGGACCTTAAAGCCCATCTCATTCCACCCTCCTGCCATGGGCAGGGACACCTCCCACTATCCCAGGTTGCTCCAAGCTCTGTCCAGCCTGGCCTTGGACACTTCCAGGGCTGGGGCAGCCACAGCTTCTCTGGGAACCTGTGCCAAGGCCTCCCCACCCTCACAGGGAAGAATTTCTTCCCAATAAATAATTTCTTCCCATGTAAACCTCCTTTCTGTCAGCTTGTCCTGTCACCCCATGCTCTTGTAAACAGCCTCTCGGTTTCTCAGTTTCTGCAAGGTTGCAAGTGTAAATCACTCTGCTCTGATAAACTGGAAATTACAAACCCCTTAAAGATGACAGATTTGTTTGAAGCTGCTCAAAATGGGTTTCCTGACATGATTTACCAGGTCACAGCACTCATGGCAGTGAAGCGCCCTCAGAACAATGTGTTATCCTTCAGGCTGCTCTAAGCAGCAATGCACAGAGCTCTAATTTGATTAAAATAATAGTCTTTTCCTTTCACATCTGCCTCAGATTTCAAATCAGTGGGGCAGGTTCCAAGCTCTGTGCCAGCACATGGCAGGGTAAATGACACCATGGCCAGGGTCTCCTTTGGCTGAACTCCCACCAGGGCAGAGGATGTCCTGCAGTCCCTGTTGGCTGGATCACATCCTGATCTCACCTGAGCCTAGGAGGTCTAAGTCCACATCAGTGCATGGCATTTAATCAGAGTAAAATTGGTGTAAGGTTAGAGCTGAATCCACTTTGATAGTGTTTAGAAGCCATTCTTCTTGTCCTGTCCCTCCATCCCTTGTCCCAAGTCCCTCTCCAGCTCTCCTGGAGCCCCTTTAGGCAGTGGAAGGGGCTCTGAGGTCTCCCTGGAGCCTTCTCTTCTCCAGGTGAGCACCCCCAGCTCTCCCAGCCTGGCTCCAGAGCAGAGGGGCTCCAGCCCTCGAAACATTTTTGTGGCCTCTTCTGGCCTCTCTCCAGCAGCTCCAGGTCCTCCCTGTTCTGGGTCCAGGGCTGGGGGCAGCTCTGCAGGTGGGGTCTCACCTGAGGGGGCAGAGGGGGAAAATCCCCCCTCCTCTGCTGCTCACACTGGGGATCAGGCCAGGGCATGGGGGGTTCTGGGCTGCCAGGACACACAGTCGTGGCAGATCCAGCTCTCATCCACCTGCATCCCCAAGTCCTTCTCCCCAGGGCTGCTCTTCATCCATGCCCTGTCCAGTCTGTGCTCATGCTTGGGATTGACCCTAACCAGGTGCAGGACCTTGCACTGGGCCTTGTTGAACTTCATAACTTTCCATGGGCTCACCTTGGGCTGTCAGGGTCCCTGTGGATGGCCTCCCTTCCCTCTAGAGTATCACCACAACACTCAGCTTGGTGTCATCCACAAACTTGCTGGTGGTGGACTCAATCCCACTCAATCCCAGGCCTTCTCCTGAAGCCTGCCCAAGCCCACGCCCATTCCACACCATGAGCAGCTCAGCTGGTTCACCAGCAGCTTGTCCCTGGGACAGGTTTGGTCCACTACTAAATTCTCTGTGTGTGCTGCAATGATTATTTATTCCTTTCAAAGATGGTAAAGCACTTATTTGCTGGTGTGCTGGCTGAGGACAGCCCCATGGCCCTGCAGGTTAGCTGAGACCCACACGTCTGGCTAAGCCCATGAGAAGATCAAGATACTGTCAAATCTGGTTTCTGCAGCAGAGAATTACAGCAGAAACAGAGTTCCTGCACAGAACTGGCTGTTCCTGTAGGCAGACAGTACAACTGACCTTACTCTGAGCCCTGCAGCCCCTCGGTGGAGGTCCAGTACATGTAAAAGGAATATCTCCTAGGCAGAATTTTGTAAGATGTTTTCCTAAGCAGAGAGCACAAAGTATTCAGAGCTGGGTGTGCAGAGACAGAAGAATTTAGTCACTCCAGCTTTCTGACCATGGCTTTGAAACATCAGAATTTTTTAGAAAGGGCAATAAATGTGTTTCCTCTGTTTGCATTAAACATTGTGCAGATTTCTGTCATGAGGAATGAAAACAGGAGTTGGGTCAGCAAATGATAATGAGCCTCCATGTGCCTTTCGGGGGGTCAATGCCAGATCACAGAGCCCAGGCCTGCGCCAAGAATCCGAGGGAGGTTTCCTGGAGCGGCTCAGAACGTGAACAACCTCGACATGATGGACCCAATGCCCTGAATGAGTCCCCAGCCTGGGAGTTGCTGCTCATTTGCAAATGCCTGCAGCTCCTCTGGGCACTGGAGAGATCTGTCACACAGCTCTGATCCTCAGCCCTGAGCAGATATTTTGTTCCTTACTGAAGGGAGGTGTTTTTGCCAAAGTAGAAATTTTAATGAAAAAGCAAACACCTCATCTTTCTTTCTTTGGCCTCTTGGGAGGATTTTCATGGAAGAAAACCAGAAACACCCTTCAGAAGTAAACATTTCTCAGTTATTAAAAGCAAATAAATAAACAACCCCTGTTGCATTCCCATGCAAACAGGAACACTTTATAATAAAGATGAAAACACTGTTTTTTTGTGAAAGAAAAAATTAATTCCACATAACTTCCCCATAGCCCCAGAGGCTTTTGGCCTTGACTGGATGTGCCTCCCTGCTCCAGCGCTGGAAGCTGGAGGTATTGCCATCATGTCCTGTGGACACACTGGAGTGGCCAGGAACCACCCTGGGCACAGGATTCATGGAGACCAGGACCCCTGTTTGCACAAGCAGTGCTTCACCTGCCTCGTGTGCCACAGGTGTGTGTGATGTGGACCCCTCGCTGCTGCTCACTGCACTGAGAGCACTGCGTTTGCTTCAGAAGGAGAAGTGCCCTCCTGGGGACACGTCCCCCAGCCATCAGATGGGACATCGCTCTGGATCAGCACTGCTTGGCCCCCAGTGTGAAAAGGAGAGACCAGTGGCCATGGCTTTGGCAGCAGAGACTGATCCTTTCTGGGTGACTTGTGCTGCTGTTCTGTGTTCCAGTCTTTTTGGGACCCAGAATGTGGAGAGTCCCTATCCAGCTTCATGGTTCTTGGGATGGGGATAGGAACCATTGTGTTGGGAGACCTAACCTCTGCTCCTGTGGGAGAGGATGGCTATTTCTTTTTTTGGGAGGACATATCCCAGAGAGGAAACCCTCCATCCACTAGATGTTCCCATCCCCTCAGCCCTGGAGCCACCTCTGCAGGGCCGTGCCCAGCTCTGGATCCTCAGCACAGCCGGCACAGGGAGCTCCTGGAGCGGGGCCGGCGGAGGCTGCGCAGGTGAGGAAGGGCCTGGAGCCTCTCCCTGCCCGGGAAAGGCTGAGGGAGCCGGGGCTGTGCAGCCTCCAGAGCAGCCCCCGCTGAGAGGGGCCCTCACCCCTGAGTGTCCCTGTGTGCAGGGAGGGGCAGAGCAGGGCCCAGCTCTGCTCCGGGGGGCCTGGAATGGCACAGGGGGAACGGGCAGGGACTGAGCCCAGGAAGTGCCCCCTGCACAGGAGGCCGAACTTCTTCCCTGGGCAGTGCCCCAGCCCTGCACAGATTGTCCAGAGAGGCTGTGGAGTCTCCTCCCTGGGGATATTCCAGAGCTGTCTGGACACACTGCTGTGCCCCGTGCTCTGGGATGGCCTTGCTGGAGCAGGGAGGTGGCACCAGATGGAACTCCTTGACGTCCCTTCCAGCCTGACCCCTTCTGTGCTTCTGTGGTCCTTCTCTCCTCCAGCAGAGGATCCTGGCACAGGGTCTGGCTGTCCCTGGAGAGGGACAGGACAGACTGATCTCCCTAGGGACACGAAAGCCTTTTCCAGAGCTGTGAGCTGCAGGGCAGCTTATCAAGGCGGGCTCAGCACTCTTCACACCTGGCAGAAGAACTGCAGCTCCCGACAGGGGAACAGGGGAGTGACATGCACAGAGGTGACATTGCCAGTTCTCTCTCCCCCAGGCTATTCAACACCTGAAGTATCCAAGGCACTTTCCCTATGGGTTGGGCCATTTGGGTGACTTAGGAACACTGACCTCCTCCACCTCCCTTTGCTTACCCCTGGAGAGGAACGCGAGATCATTGCTTGTCCTGCAGAGAAATTCCAGCCAAGCTTGTTACTCATTTTGGTGTTTAACATTCCCGTAGATTATCCAGCTCTGCCTGAGAAAAATGTGCTTGGAAGCAGTGGAGTATTGTGTCTGGGGGTAGCAGTGGCTGCCCCCGGGGAGCTCTCCTCCTGCAGGCCTTGCCTGCCAAGTCTCAGTTCTGACTACATTGTTCCTGCCAGCTCCCAAAGCCCTGGAGGCCCCATCTCTGCAGGAGGCTGAGGTGGGCATGTTCCCAACCTCCTGGTCCTCCCAGTGCTTCGGAGCAGGGGACCATCCCGTCCTACAGCCTCTGCTGCAGGGGCACGGGAAGGCTGGCCCTGTCACCCTGACCTGTCAATGTGGGGATTTGGAGGGCGTTATTTGGGCTTTGGCTGCATTTTGGCTGCAAATTTTTGTCATCTTGCAGCTGCGATTCAGGAGTCAGATCACCACTGAGGCTTGCCAAAGCTCCGGGCTCAGCTCCAGCCTGTGGGCACGGGCCCAGGCAGGGGAGGACACATGAGTCAGCCTCTCCTGGTACAACCAAGGGTCTGATCCTGCTGGTATCAACAAATGTGGTGCTTGTGAGTGTGAATTATTCCGTGGTAAGGCGTGGGCCCAATCAGCAATAGCCCCCAACAGCAGCAGCAGCAGCAGCGCCACACTGCTGCACTGGACCACCCCCACCACATTCCCTGTCCCAGCAGTGCCCAACTGGCCTTGACTCCCGCAAAATTTCTTGAAATCAGGCAAAATATGGACACTTCTCCCTTCCCCTCTCAGTACCTCCTTACTATCTTGGTGTGCTCTTTGTCTCTCCCACTACTCATGGAGGAAGATGGCAAAAGCTACTGTGCTGATTTCTTATTTCCATCCTGGAATACAGAAGTATTAAAAAAAATTTAGAAAACAAGCTCTGTGATTATCACAGACAGGTAATGTCGATCCATTCTCTGCTCAAACCCTTCGTGGCTTAGACTTTGCCAAACCCCAGCTTTGACTGCCAGGACGTCTGCTTCCACTAGAGGATTTTGCAAGGACTCAGCTTAAACAGGTCAGTAATTCCTTGAAACAGACTTTGGGAAAAATATTTTTCTTTATCCATGATGAAAAGCTCCTCAAAGCCACCATTCAGAAGTTCAAACCACTTCCTTTATGGAGCAAGAGCTCCCAACCAGTTATCTTTGGGAAAATTCTGTGGCATCTGATCAAATTATGTCTCCAAAATTCTGGGTTTACACATCATATCCCATGGAAAAATGACATCTGTTCATATAATCCCATATTATATCACAGTGCGAGCAAATGAAATTGCCCAGGCAGTCAGAAAAGTTTGGGAATTCATCCACAAAATCTGAGTAAAACACTTTGGCTTTGGAAAACACAGATCTGTTAAAATTTAAACTTGCAAGAATGCACTGTTTTTTTTTTTTTTTTGTTACTTTGCCTGTTAAAAAGTGAGAAAGGTATAAATTTGAAGATGTTGAAATAATTCCCATGTATCCAACTATGCAAAACCTTCCCAGGTTTTCTTTTCACCATGACATATTGTTTAAAGGTTCAAATTGCTTCATTATGAGTTTGAATGATAAAAATGACCCAAACTGATGTGAAACATTTCAGATTTTCTGAAATATAAAGTTTTTTCCTTTCTGAGCTGAGCATGTTTTTAAAGTGCCCAGCTGTGAGCAAAAAGGATATATTGACTGTTTATTTGGAACATGGAGGAATTTTGTAAATGTCAGAAGGGGTCCTGTGCCGGAGAGACACCTTGCAGCTCATCGCCTGTCCAGCAGACCGGGATGGTCCCTTTTGGTGCTGAGCTGTGATGAAAGCCTTGCCCATGGATGAGTGTTGTGGCACCCACATCCCATCCTTCATCCCCCAGCCCCTTGGCTCACCTGCCCTTCACTGTTCCCGCACACGGTCTTGTGGTGATAAAGTTGTGAGCACAGGACAGGTGCTGTGTGTCCCTGCTCTGCTCCCACCCAAAGAGACAAGATCCTCCTGGGATGATGTCCTGCTCCTGCTGCTTTGGACGTGCCAAAGGTAACAGTGCAGATCCCCTGGGCTGTGCACCCTGTGCAGCGGCTGGGGCTGAGCCACGGGTGGAATCACCCTCCAGCTGGAGCCATGACAGGAGGCTGCCTGGGCATGGAGAGCTCCAGCTCGGGGCAAAAGCAGGAGGGAAACCTGGCCCAAGGGCCAGGGGCAAGAAGGAAGGGCATTTGGGAGCTCACAGCCCCAGGAGACATGGATCCGGCTCACTCACGGATTTATAGCTCCTTGAGATATTGGTGGGGCTCCCCTCAGCCCCCGCCACAGGTCCTGCCCCCACAGACGGGTCCTTCCACGCTGTACAAGCAGCGTGCAGGGCTGCTGAGCCACAGCAGGAACCTCTGGGAGGGTTGGGCTGAATGCCCTCCCAGACTGGTTGGTCAGGGGTCAGGCAGGTGTTCTGGGGGCCAGCAGCCCCCAGCAGCGCTGTCCAGGGGGAGAAGCCCCTCGGGTCACCACAGGTGTAAAGGGTGCAGAACCCAGTTATGGCAGGGGGATCCTTCGGTCACGTTCAGCCTGGAGCCCTTCTTGAGATGAATCCACCGTGCTCAGGCCTCTGAGCTGTTGGCAGCAGAGACAAGGGGAGAGCTGCATTCCCCCACTCTGTGCCAACTAGGATGCTAGTTCAGGAATTTCCAAACAAACCCAGGGGCCATGAGCATCCCCTGGTCTGCTGACAGGGTGTCACTGCTGCCTCACAACTTACAAAGAGTAACACTTGGCATCTCCCTGGTTTCAAACCCCCAGTGGTGCAGTGCTCTCTTCCACCCCGTCCTCCTCTCTGGGTGGCTCAGGGCAGACCACCAACCCAAGATGTCTGTGGAGGGCAGGGGCATGCAAGAAAGGGGAGCACAGGGTGGCCTTAGGGCTTGTCACCAGGAGCGGCACGCTCTACCCTGAGCAGGTGCAACAGCCAGGAACCTGCCCCTGCTCAGCATTCCACAGGATAGGCCCAGATTTCCATGAATGTCCCGCTACAGTTAACCTCAACTAACACCTCCAGGCATCCTGTGCCACCCTGGAAACCTCTTTACGGGACCCAAGGCTGGCTGTGAGGACACCATGGCTCGCCTGTCTACCTGAGGGGAGATAGGAGATGGGACACTGCATCCCTTTGCCACAGCCTCCATGCACCTCTCGGGGGCAGACACCCTGCAGAAATGCCACTGACAGCCCAGGGAGGTGACTAGGACTCCTTCCTGGGACAGGCAAGAGGTTCAGAAATGGAAGCATTTGGTTCCTGGCTGCGCAAGAAGGGCTTGTTTAGCCCAGCTGTGGTTTGCAGGTCTCCATGCAGGGAGAAGGCAGCTGCCCTTGCTCACCCCAGCCCAGCCCCAGTGACCAGGCAGCGGGACCAGTACTGAAGGACAACACAGGCATCACAGGAGTGTATCTGAGCTAGAGCAGAGACTTGAGGAGAGCTTCATCATTTGATTTCCAAGTTGTCAGTTCTGCTAAAGCCAGCTGTGATGTTGAACACACCTGATCACTGTTTGCAGCTGTTCCCACGTGCCGCGAAAATTCTCCTTTGTGCTGTTCTCTTCTCACATCCCTGCTGGTGGTCCTTCTCTTCCAAAGCCCTTCTGAGATCTCCCTGCCCCTTATTAACCTGCAGTCACGTATTTTATTCACTCTTCTCAGCTTATCACACTGGATCCCTGCCATTCCTTTGAGGACACACCTTCCTGCTCCATCCCACACAGCCCATCACCCTTGGGATCACTCCACGCAGTGCCCCAAGGCCACTCCATTAGGTACTCTGGATCTTTGCACCAGTCTCCACTCCCCATCATGCCTGTGCTGGTAAGAACAACCTTTCGATTCATCCCCTGCACCACATCCACCCCAGCAGGTTCTCATCCACACCCCCAGTGCAAATAGTGACAGCCCCAGCACACCTGTGGGTCTCAATGGCTCCATCCCTACTCCGGAAGTGAAACCAGCCAGGACCTACTCCCCAGCCCCGTGGCCAAATGATAGGGCCTTAAAATCTCTAGGGATTATGATGACATTTTCTTCCTCCCAGAAGAGGCTCCCTGTCTTCAAACTTGGCAGGATGGCACTGCAGCACAGCTGGGCACAGGCTGGTGAACCCCAGCTAACTCTGCCCAGGTGTGCTGGCTGCCCAAGGCCATGACAGGATCCCTTTGCTCACCTGGATGCAGCCAGCAGCTCCCACACACACTGCTGTGACCATACAGAAACTGGAGAGTGAAAGAGGATCTCCAGGTGCTGTTACTGCCTCCCATCCCACCTGCACAATGTACTTATCTCATTCCCAAAGGGCTGGCATACTAACAGCAGGAGCAGTGTGCCTGGTCCTGGGGCGAGCACTGCACCAACCTGGGACAGTCCAGAGAGGAAAGCAGCAGCTCAGCAAAGCTCCAAGCCTGAACCTTCAGCAAACAGTCCTGTCCACAAGCTTAGCAGCAAACCCTGGCTGCCTTGTTTTTATCCCAATCCAAATTCTCACAGTGTGGGTGGGTGGGAAGCTCCCTGAATTGCTTCCCCACTTGCTGAAATGGGCTGAAATTCAGAGCTGATCACATTTTCCCCTGTGCCTGTCAGAGCCCAAATGGGAAGCCCAGTAACAGACACATAAAGCTACTACTGATAGCTGCACACTTGTTCCAGACAAAAGATCAGGAGATGTATGTCATAAAAAGGCAGAGATGTCTTCCAGATGTTTTTGTGTGTTGGGTCTGCACAGATGTTTTCGATGTCTGCCCATAAATGTAAGAAATGTAAAACATTTGTGTCCCACAGATGTAGAGATTAAATTATGCAAGAGATGTGATAAATCTCTGGGTAATGCGAGAAGACCATGAACTATTCACATTCATTGTTTTTAGTAAAATCAGCCCCATTTTCCAGAATGCAGCTGCGAAGGAGAATTTTATTGTTATTAAAAGTGACTAAACATTACGTAGGATGTTGAAAAGCAGCACACATGGAGCTGTATGGACCTTGATATTGCAAACAGTTTTCAGTGTGGGACAGCTGGTGAGGCACGAGGTGAGGACTGGTGCACCTTGGGGGCTCGGGTGGGACACGGGGGTGCCGTGTCAGAGCCACCTCAGCCATGCTGAGGCCCTGCTTGCGAGGGCAGGACAGGCAGCTCACAGCCCACAGGCACAGCCTCTCCCGCCCCACGGCCACCCAGCCGTGCTCTGCCTTCCTCCAGCACGTGGGAGAGAGCTCAGCCGGAGCAGGGTGGGACAGGCAGGTCTGAGGCAGCACATCTCAGTAAGGCAGAGCTGGAAATGACCCCAGTGCCCAGCTCTGCCAGGGCAGAAATGAGTACAAACATGCTGTTTAAACGATGTTGTTTATTTCCAGTGACATTATGTGCCGGTCCAGCTTTATACTGAACCCCAGCTGAACCTTGTGCTGCCTTAAGGAAGCTCAGGTCCTGACTGCATTTCCAAACCATGCACACACCTGCTAAACACAGCAATGCCAGGCATGGGGAGAGCCAGGGCTTGCAGAATGGTGCTCCAAAATCCCGTGGTACCCCTCTGACCCCAACCCCGCACACATCCTTGCACACTGACAGCCCAGCCCGCACCCCAAGCAGCCTCACTCACTGCCAGAAACAATGGACACAGCCCCGAGCAGCTCAGGAGGCCTCGTGCCCCCCAGGCTGCTGTGCTTGTGCACCCCAGCTCTGCCCCTGTTACACCAGGGAAGCATGAGTTTTGTGTCTATCTTTGTCAGGCATGTTGAGAGAAACTGTGCCCAGATTTCACAGCTCCCTTGTTATGCCTTTCGCCTGGGGAATTTATTGCTCTGCTCCCTGCATGGCAGCTCCAAGGGAAAGAAAGGTCCCTATTTTGGGGGATTGAAATTCAGCCATCCATGTCCCAGCCTGGCCTGCGCTGACCCCACTGCTGTGCCTGGCCAAGGGGGCTGAGCAAGTGAGCAGACAGCCCTTCCCTGCCCTGCCCCTCACCTTGTCCAGTCCTCCATCACACCTAGGGGGAGCCTGGAACCACGTGCTGCAGGCTGGCACTGTGCTGTCACACCACAGGACACTGGCTGCTGCCCAGCCAAACTGGGGTCTTGGCTCTGCTTGCAACCTCATCTGCTCCATGGGGGAAGTTCCCATGGTCTCCAAGGCACCACTGATGCCAGGTAGGTTAAGTAGTGCTGGGAGCAGATCCCCAGATTCCCTCCAGCTCCTGCAGATCTGTTGTCTTATGAGTTGAGCGCTGGTTAGCTCAGAGGTGTCATCACTGTCTGCACCCCTTTTAATTTCACCAGTGTAGAGAAGGGGAGAGCAGAGGAAACATTCCCAAGCCCCATCCCTGGGCCTACTGGGAAGTGCCAGAGGCTCTGTCTCTCCTGTCGCTAGTAAGACCTCAGTGTTTCCCCGTGCCACTGTACTAAATCCTTGCTTGCATCAAGGAGACATGGCATTTTCTTGGGAATCCTCTCTGCTAAGAATATCCTCTATTTACATATTCACCCATATGGGGGCGGATGGGAAACCGGGCAGCGAACTGAATGTCCTTGGAAGATGTGTGTGTTGGTTGCCATGGAGCTGGCTGCCCGGCTGTGTTGCTGTTTGCACTGGTCCCGTGTGGGTGCAGCTACAGCGCTGGTGACGCCCCGGGGCCGGTGCTGCCCTGTCCCCCGCACCCCCGGGACTCCGCTGGCCACCTGTGCGGGGGGCACGGGGCAGGTGTGAGGGGGGCACGTGGTCCTGTGTGCTCTTGTGCGTGTGGGGCCGGCTGTGGGTTCCCTGGTGTTTGTGATCACCAACACGCGCACACAGTCACAGAACCACGGAATCACAGAATCACTGAGGTTGGAAACGCCCTCCCAGACCATCGGGTCCGACCTGTGCCCCAGCCCCACCTTGTCCCCAGCCCACAGCACTGAGTGACATGTCCAGGTGTTGGACTCCTCCAGGGATGGGGACTCCAACACCTCCCTGGGCAGCCCCTGCCAAGGCCTGACCACCCTATCCAGGCAGAAATTCCTCCTGATGTCCGACACGAACTCCCTCTGGCATGGCTTGAGGCCGTTCCCTCTCCTCCTGTCCCTGTTCCCTGGGCGCAGAGCCCGACCCCCCCCGGCTGCCCCCGCCTGTCAGGGACTTTTCCAGAGCCAGAAGGGCCCCCCTGAGCCTCCTTTGCTCCAGGCTGAGCCCCCCCAGCTCCCTCAGCCCCTCCTCATAGGACTGACTCTCTGGACCCTTCCCCAGCTCAGTTCCCTTCTCTGGAAGTATCCCAACACCTCAATGTCTTTCTTGCAGTGATGGGCCCAGAACTGGACTTGAGGACTGGCCTCACCAGTGCACACATTGTGTGCCCAACACACACATATCTGTGTTCCAAGTGATGCCAGCACGAGTGCCCTGTGCCAGAGCACTGCCAGAGCACAGCACCAGGGAATGGCATTTGCCCCAGTAGAAGGGCAGCAGATGACATCTCAGGTGTTAGGTTTATGGTTGGACTTGATCATCTTCAAGGTCTTGTCCAGCCTGAATACTGTTGTTGTTTTCTGCCGTCTGGGCTCTGAGCTGGTCAGTGGCAGCAGGAGCAATGCCATGGCAGGGAGGTGGTAGCTGTGCTCCTGCAGAGACACTCATCTCACCTGTGGCAGGGAAAATGGGTCCTTCTGGGGATTTATTCCTCTTCCTACAGCAACCTCAGAGGGAAGATCCTAAGACAAGCTCCTAATGTCTGATTATGAGCTCCCAGCAAGTGACTGGATCTGTGTTTTGGCCTCACAGACGTGTTGCTAGGGAGAGAGGGAGGCTCCTGTACACCTAATGGAGGTTCAGGGCCTGTTTGTGCAGAACAAAAGGTCAGGCAAAACCATGGCAAGATGAGGTTTTCCAGCTCCTCTGCAGAGGTCTGGGGCATGGTCATGTCTACACCCAGACAAAGGAACCTTGCACTGAAGAGGTTCGTTGGAATGGCTGTCTTTGGGATGTTTAAAGATCAAAGATGAAGGAGGAGATAGAAATTAATTCTCCTCAGGCTGAGAGTCAGGAAGGCAGGGACAGCCTGGAAGAGGCGAGAACACACAACAGCTATGCTGTGTCAGCCCTTTATCCCCCTGTGCCAGCGTGTCCTCTCCACTGCTGGCCAGTCATGCATGTTGGATCTCTGCTCTGATGCTTGGCTATGCAATTCCCAGCCTTGGATCTGGTGGGCAGGATGCTATCACTAGGCCCTTGTGTTTAATAGTCTCAATGATTTTTCTTCATGAATGTAATTGCCTTTTGAGGCCAGTTAGAGTTTTGGCCTTGTGCTGTCCCATGGAAATGAGTTTCACGATGAATTACGAGTTGTGTGCAAAAGTACTTCCTTTTGTTTGTTTTAAATCTGCTACCTGACAATTCCATGGAGTGGCTCCTCATTCCTGAACAGAAGGAAGCAGAGACTGATCGTCCCCAACCACTCACAGACAGCTCTGGGCTGTGCAACACTGCCCCGTCACCTCTCTCAGATGTCTCCTGTAGAAGCCAAAAAGCCCCTGTCTATGTAATGGGTCCTGTGGGCACCATTAGATGCCTGTGCTCAGTCCTTTTCTGGTTTTCTGAACTCTCCTGAGGATCAGGAGACAGGAATGGATACGCTAGCCAGCTTGGGGTGTGGGGATGTTGTGGACTTATCACAGCAAAACTGCATTTTCTGGTTCATTCCCAGTTCCTCTCCTAATCATTCCCAAAATCTGATTCCCTGTCTTGCCCCCTACTGAGCCCATGTTTTCCATGATCTCGCCCAAGAACCCCGGATTTCTTTCCCCAGCGGTAATGGCTAATTCAGAGCCCAGTGCTCAGTTAGCAGGGGGTCCAACCACTGCATTTTTTTCATTCTGTTCCAGTTTGGGCTGAGCTGGGACAGAAGATATTCCAGTTGGAGGCCAGGCTAATAGAGTTCATTACCTGTTTGCATGGAAAACCAGCCCGGGGTCACACGAGGTGCCCACAGCACGAGCCCTCCCCTTGCCCCCCTCTCCTGGGCATCTCTCCGATCCCAGCACAGCTTTCCTTGTGTCCCTGGCCTGGATGCTGCCAGGGAGCTGCCATGGTGTGCTCTGCCATGCCTTGCCAGCACCACTGACAGGGGGACTGGGGCAGGAGCTAAGGGACATGCGGTGAGATAAACCAGAGGGTCATGGCAGGGAATGGGGGGGATCCACAGGGTTTGTGGGGAACACCATTCAAGTCCTTCACTATGGAAAAAGAGTGCCTGGCTGTTCCACACTGGCCAAAGGACAGAGCCAGAGGTCACCAAACAGGGGCAGGAAGTTCCCAACTAGGTAGACCCCACCATGATGTCATAGGAGCGGTAGCATTAAGGTAGGGGGATGCACAGGGGTGAGGATGGGTGGGAGCTCACAATCCCTGGGGATGTGAGTGCCTGTGCCGATCCCGGGGGATGAGAGTGCCTGTGCTGATCCCTGGGGATGTGAGTGCCTGTGCTGAGTGGGACCTCACTGTGGGACGTTGGGTTCCAGGCCAACC
The DNA here is from genome assembly GCA_013400975.1 of Atrichornis clamosus. Taxonomy (NCBI): domain Eukaryota; kingdom Metazoa; phylum Chordata; class Aves; order Passeriformes; family Menuridae; genus Atrichornis; species Atrichornis clamosus. The sequence continues at coordinate 140,512 of WBMZ01005844.1, forward strand.
ATCTCCCCAAGTGGTGCGTTAGGTTCAGCTCCCGTCAGTGCTCATGAGTGTCCCCAGGTCAGATGTTTCTGTCAGAAATAGTCATTGATCCTGCTGTTTCCTTGGCTCTGGGATGGGGCTTTGTGTGGAGGATGGGTCAGTGTGGGACACTTCCTTCCACCTCCCACTGAGCATCAGTTTGGCTCTTTAGCTCTTGCAACATTCACCTTCTTCTGTCTTCTCCTACACAGATCTGAGCCAGGGACACTTTCTGATGAACTCCCTACTATTTATGCTTTGAGACGTGTTTTATTATTGGCTTTTATGCTTTTAGCAAGTTTTTCCTAAAAATATTTTTGGCCTGTCCTTATTGTGGGTATTACATCTTACAGACATACTTTGTACTCTATTTTATCTTCCTTCTTTGGAAATTATTTCAATTTTGATGAATCTCTCATTCTTCTTATAACTTCTTTCACTACTAAAGTATGGCAGATTTTTTTTTTTCTGGATACTTTAGCACATTCTAGATTAGTTGTATATATTTATTCCGAGCCTCTAATACTTTGTCTTTAAACAGTTTTAATGCCTTCTGTAAATATTTTACCCTTTTAGCTTTTCTTTTGAATTCCTTTTCAACTACTTTTGTATTTTTATCTTGTTCCCATTCTTAAAATTATACTTTGGGTTAGATTTTGTTTCTTTTTATTTTCTTTCCTCTTTCAGTCCTAAAAGGATTTGGCTTTTTGGGTGAAGTTCTCTTTGGTCATGGGCTCAGCAAGGTCCAACAGAGGGTGACTGCAGAAGACACAGAGATTCCATGGTCCAGCAGATCCATCACCATGAGAGATGGAGCCAGAAAGTCCCTGAAAAACTTCTCTGACAAGAACTCAAAGAACATGCATGAGAGGAAAAGAAACTTATGTGTCTCAGAAACTCTCTAGCTTGTGTAGGGAGTAACATGCTCCAGACTTTTGCGCACCTGGAGTAAATGGGACAATGAGTAACCCCCGCACCAGCACCCAGAGGAAGGCTGCACATGCTGCCAGAGGAGCCTTCCTGGCACACACCTGCCCTGGGACCTGGCCTACACAGCTGGGAGGTGATGTCCAGACAGGCAGGATGCCAGAAAACAGAGCCTGAGCCTGGTTTCCAGAGTCTCAGGAAAGCTGAGAGGTGCCAGCAAACGGCATCTCCCCCATCACGGACCATGGCCACGCAACCTGGGAAGGGCAGGTCCCCAGGGGCTGCTGGCAGCCCGAGAGGCAGCCTCACAGCTCATTCCCAGAGTCTGTGACAGCAAACCTTAGAATAGATACCACGGAGGATCCCAGGGAGCCAGAACAGGCTGATCCACCCCCTCAGTCATCTCTGCTCTGTTCAGCTCTGAGAAACATCAGGCTGCCGAGTCCCAGCGCTGGCTCCGTGGGAATGAGGAGCAGCCTGGCCAGGGATAAGCAGGACATCACACCCTTGTTATTCACTCCTGCAATGATTGGAGATAAGCCCAGCCTTTGCCAGGTCTTGGGCCAGCGGCCCATCCAGTGAGGACAAGGCTGGCTGTGCCCAGAGAGATGCCTGGAGAGGTGGCTGCATTTGCTGAATAGGATAAATAGCAAATAAAAGTTCCTGGGCAGTTCTTTGTCCCAGGGACCTCTGCAGTGACGTGGTTTATGTGTACACACAGGAGAGCTTCCCAGGAGAGGGGCCTGTGCCAGAGCCACGCTGGGGGACAGCCATGGACACAGGATGGGTGT